>MRSU01003130.1:0-11453 GCA_008369845.1 Trichomonas gallinae | reverse complement strand
AAATTTAATATAAAAAATTTAATTTTCACGAAATCCACAAAGTTGTTCCACATGGAGAAGCCTAAGTGACAATTATAAACGCCATTCTATAATTAATAATAAGGTATTGACGCATGAAATTACTCATAAAATGACAAAATAAAAATAAATTACTTTTTTTCAAAAAAAAAATAAGGTTAACTTGTACATAGTTCCACTTCCACCAAGTTCCACTAAAAAATCGAGTTCCACTAAAAAATAGTTCCACAAGTTCCACTTTTTGCAAGCTTATAATTCGCACACTATATTGACACCCAACAATATGAATCCAACAACAAAAATTTAAAAAAAAAAAATATTGCTTGTTATCAATAGAAATAATCAATTAGAATTCTGAAATCTATTGTAAAAAATTGGTTCATTTTTCAATAAACAAAATAAAATGAGCAGCGTAATCGCATCCAAACAGCTAAAGAGATATGCATTTACTGTAGAAGAAGATGAAAAACTTAAGAGATTAGTAGAAACATGCGGAAAATATTTAGATTGGAAAACAATTGCGATTGATATGAATGGAAGAACACCAAGACAATGCAGAGATAGATACAACAACTATTTGAAACCTAACATTCAACTCAACAATTGGAAAATCGAAGAAGATCAGCTAATTTTATATAATGTTTCAATATTCGGAACACAATGGCAACGTTTGTCATCTATGATGTCAGGAAGAACAGCAAACTCAATACGAAATCGCTATTTTTACTTAATAAGAAACTCTCGAAGTGGCTTTTTCAAGCATATAGAAGATCAAATCGCAGTAAAAACTAGAAAAGAAGAAACAAATAACTTCAATTCCATAATATTAGATACACGCCCACTACAAACATTTGATATACCAGATGACAGCATTTTTTATGAATGCTAAGTGTTCATTACAACGATTTTTGTTATATGTTATTGTTTTTTCAGCGAGTGTCATTAAATATATTATTTTGACACAAAAAAGAATGTAAATGTTTAGTATACCATTTTAAATTTCGATTTCAAAATAATTTTAAAATTGGAAATATCTGCTCATCTCATATGAATTAAATATGTGTAAAGGAACTTAATCACATATGGATCATACATATTAGATGAAACGCATAAAAAATTTAAAATATAAATATATTTAACTTCAGCTAATTATTTTAATGTTGTGAATGTATAATAATAGATATAAAGGAATACAGAAATTGTTATACTTGATCATTAAAGAAATAATCATATAGGAGTTGATCTTACTTATCATTATAAAAAAAATGACATTATAAATTTACATGTCAGATTATTTCTTATGATATAAATATACAGGAATCGGGATTATTATGTTGTCTGACAAGAGCTGTTGTCTTGCTACAGATATATTGGTAAGGGGCATCACATCGGAAAGAGGTGTATGAGCTGGTAATCAGATTATCAGTTTATCATTTTGAATTGAATTAAGCTTTACCACTTTTTGTGAAATTTACAAAATATCTCATCGGATTTTTATATATTGTAGATATATTAAGAATATTTTTTTAAAAAAATATTTTGAATAAGCAGAAAAATAAAAACGGTGATGACTATAAATCCCAATCTCAATTTTACATTCCCTTATTCAAGCAATACAATATCCAATGTTCAGTCTGGGTTAATGACAAATTTCAATAACGTAAAAATTAGCTATCAATCCCTTAATTTAGATTTTTACAAAATTGTGCTAACAAATGTCATCTAATCATACATTAATAAGTACGTTGGAATTTAAAATCCCAGAATTTTTCAAAAATTTCAGAAAATTATTCTTAATGGATAATCATTTATCATCAAATTATTCGACAAATTATCCATATTTTATTTTTCTATTCAAATCAAATTTTATAGTTTATTACATGTTATTTATATCAATATTTAATATCTGATAGTTTTGTGAATATAAATTTTATCGTTACTTATTTTGCGCAAAATTCACATTCTTTATCATCTCATTGTTGTGAATAATATATTTAAAATATTTCGATAATAATTTGATTGAAAGTAACAACTAACTTTTGATAGTTTTGATAAGAATAGTTTGTCACTTTTTACTCCAAAAATTGGTTTGATAACTTAATATGTAATTATAATTATACAAATACTGTGCAATTTTCATTTTTTTTTAGTATTATTCAAAAATGCTTTTAAGTCTTATTTGCGCAGCTTTGTATTATGTGGACTACGTTCCATATTATAGTCAACAGAAAGTAGAACCTTCACAACCAGTCGTCTTTTATGTTAAAAATCGTATGAGAGAATCGAGGAGCTTTATGATATTCTTTAATCTCGACAGTAATGATATAGTAAGGTTTAAATACGGATCAGTTGTCGAAAACGAAGATTGTTCTCAATGGGAACTTGCTACAGAAGAACAGAAAAAACAATTATGGATATCAAAGTCTAATATGGCAATATTCGTCCAAACGAGAACAACAAGATATATTAAATTTAGAGGAGGAATGACAATACCCAGGTACTGTCCTAGTGGCACGATTTTACAAACGAAAAATAATTTCAATATACGAGATTATGCAGATTCATATGGTAAACCAGGTTCTGCATTTTGTGTCATATTTCTTCAACAAAAAATATCAGCTAGAGTTACAAATACTTTACTAGAATCGGATAAACTAAGTTATTTGGTTAAAGATAAGAAATACATGACAATTGGTCACATGAAATCGATTCGGGTAGATGATACCAACATTCCTCTGTATTTATTCTTTAACATATCTAAAGATACTCAACAGCGAAATTTTGTTGTAAATGTCAATGATAGGGCAGGATCTTTGCCAAATGATATCTTTGTAATTGATAAAGACGTCCCATCGAAAGCTCCAGACGAAACTGGAGATGTTGAAGAAACTGATAGCGAAGATCTGGATAATCATGAAGAGACAGCTACCGAAGAAGAAGAACCTGAGGTTTCGACATCCACAGAAACGACTTCAGAAACAATAACGACGACAACTGAATCTTCAGATCCACCTTCAGAACCTCCAATAGAGATAACAACGGAGGCAACTTCAGAGCCTCCTTCAGAAACATCAAAGGAGCCGACGCCGGATCCTCCGATTGAATCATCAGAAAGTAAACCGACTTCAGAACCGATAATTCCATCCAAGAACCCAATATATCCAGACCAGACACCAATATCAACACCAGACGCAACATGGGAAGGTGACTGGGATGATCCGCCAAATGTAATTATAAGAGGTGATGATATACCAATGATACATGAAACGCATCCACCTGTTCAGACTGAATACATTAAAACAGAAGTTCCAAAAGTCGTGAAATTTGTTAACGTATCGTGCGGAACTGGAATAATCATTGCTATTGTCGCTCTCACGCTTTTTAATATCCTAAGAACAGCAAGAAGGATAAAATTACAAGGCGCTGAGTTTGCTAGCAACGATTCATTTGATGATTTATCCTCATCGTTTTTGGTTAGCGATGAGTATTCTTCTGGGCAGCCAAATGTGTAAGTATATATTATTTTGTTTGTTTTTTAAAGCTTTGTGCGTATTTTATATTATTGTATTTTTTGGATGCATGAAAATTGTCATTTAAATGGCTTAACTTTGAAGAATAATGGGAAATACATCTAGATTTTGAACAATAAGCAGTCAGTTTCAATAGATAAAAATGATTTTATCTCGAATTCATTTTGTTTTATCTGTATGGGAGATTTTATTTCAATCCATGCGATATTTTTAAGAAGTTAAGTCTAAATTAAGACTAACATTGCTATGTTAATGTTTTTGCAACAATGACCTAAACTATGCCAAGTATTGATATTTTACACGTCAAATTAAAACGATAGAGCTTTCAAATGTCAAGTATAAAAAAGTTAATATGAAAAATTAAACGGTTGTTTACATGTCAAATTTGACGACAAAATTTATTTATGCCGAGTAGCAATGTTTACATGTCAGATTTGACGATATTACTTTTGATATAGTTTTATACAAAATTTTGAAAATGCCTGTCGACCAAAGCGAGTTGATCCAGCATCACAGAGACACATTTCATTACTAAATCATCATTAAACTGCTTTATATCCGCGAGGGTTTATATAGATTTATTCCTCAGAAATCAAATTATATGAGATATCATATATGTGAGGACCTATTTTCATCCGATTATCATTAAAATTGCTTATAACAAAAATGATGTTAAATGGCGTAATGTCGGTTTATGTTTTGCAAAACACCAAAATTCAATTATATATAGTATTTTATATGATATAGCATAAGCAATTTTTCTGTTGAAAAATCAGGTCATGCTGCTAACAGTATAAGAATGAGATTTATCAAGTATTCGCAGTCGAGTGTAATTTATAGTTATGATTACATTAATTCAATTTTTTTTGAACGCTCTCTCAATTATTTGAATAGGTTATTTTGCAAATTTATTTTGCCATATAATGAATTAAATGAACGAAAGCTATCTATATACATAAAGTTCAGACTATTACGCAAAATGACATCATAGTTTGCAGTAATTTTCTAACAAACCAAGAAAAATTCATTTTTTTAAATGATGATATACACTTTGTTCAGCATCTGCCGAGTCATTACAGGCGCCCAGTCCACACAGATTAGGGGAGAAGTCACAGAGAATGTTCAAATCCGTGATTGCTACTTCAGGGAAATTAGAACACATACTGGTTCATCACCAATTTATATGTGGTATGGATCAAACTTCAATGTTGTCAATATGACCAATACATATTTCTATCATTGCAAGGCTGTAAATGGTGGTTCTTTCTCATTCGAAGGCAATTTTCAATTCGTAATGTCCAAATCAGCCGTTGATTCATGCGAAAGTGGATCCCAAATGAACGCTTGCGCTGGTTATATTAAGTTGCAGAAGAAGCTCACTCAGTTTGACTTGACTTCCTTCTATCATAACCAAGGAGGCTCAAGAAACTTACAAGTCAATGGTGGCGCAGATATGTCTAACACAAACATATCCCACCATCAAGCTGGTGTTGGCTGGATCGCTTATGCTTATGGTAATGTTCTCTTTGAACACACATCTTACCCAACACATATCACATATACCAACTTCCAGAACTGCCAATCACAGTGCGGTATCATGTATTACAGAAGCGCCAACGGAGCGAACACACTTTCCCACACCAACTTCCAGTACAACACAGTTACAGGCTGGGGATTACTCATCCCAGAAAAATCCGGCAATCTTGACCTCGAAGACTGCGTTTTCTATGGAAACAATTACAATGGACACCCAGTTATCAACGCTTATTCACAGTGCACAGTCAAGAACTGCTACATGGACAACATGAATATAGAGAGAAACCTGAAAATCGTCAAATGGGTTGCAACATCAAAGAAGCCATATACATTCACTCTCTTCGCTACAGGCGATATTAAAGCAGTCGTTAAATATGATCCAAATCCACCAAAGTCTACTGGAAACAAAGGATCTGGCTCATCAGGACATGGGTCTTCAACTCTTCCAGATGGAAGTGTTGCTGGATCAGAGACAAACAGCTCAGCATTGAAAGGAGATGCCCAGAATGAAAAAGAATCTTTCTTATCTAAGAAACTTGTTGGTATCCCAGTATGGGCAATTATAGCACTTTGTATTATTCTTTTATTCATTATTGTTGTTGGTATCATAGTATATAAGAAGTTGCACGGTCACAAACACATTCACAAACATCGCTCGAAACATCACGACGAAGATGATGACGATATGGACGATGTTGATGAAGAAGAGGATGCAGATGATGTTGAAAACAATGACCAGCCACAATAAATTTGTTATTATGTAAATATGGATTTTAAAAATCATTATTATTTTTAAATAATGATGACGCAAATAGAATATATAACAGATAAATATACGACTGCATGCACCATAATGATTCAAAAGAATTTTCAATATTATTCGACTCAATATGTGTTATTGTGTATATCTATCTATATATTTATAAAATATTTTTGTTAGAAAATTAAAATAGAACATAGTTAATTCTATTATCGAATGTTTTTCTTATTTGAAAATATTGATACATCTTATATTGCAATATCTAAGCTAGGAATGGTTCTAAATATATGGAAAATAGGCAGATCGTTCAACTATGAATAATTCATTATTTTTCAAACAAAATATTTTGACATGTAAAGTAATTTTTTTGCCAATCAAAATTTCACATTTCATCAATGAAATAGATGATAGATTACACATACAAACAGTCATCATAACCTATTAAAAACCAATACTACAGTACTATTTATTAGTGAATTCATTCTCGGTCAGAAAAAAATCCGAAATATGACACTTTTCTATCAATGTTGCGGTACACACTTGAATTCTCCATTCCCATGAATGCGTATGGCCAAGACGATACAATCACTCTCGAAATATTCGATTTTCTTTTGATTTGAAAATTTTCAACATGATTCAACATTTCTCTTGACAATATGGTCATACTCATATTATATAAATTGATCAAACTTATGTTTTCAAACAAACCAGAGTTGATCAAATTTTTCAAATAAATTTACTCTTTTTCGCCAGAAAGATGCATGAAAGATAAAGCATAGAAATCAAATATGAAGAGAACAAATGCATCAAACGAACAAACTCTTTTTCTTAGTCTTTTTCAAACAATTTTCACAAAAAAATGTTAAATCATTTATTATTATAGATTATTATTACTTTTATGCTCAAAATTTCTTTTTTACTTTTTTTTTTTGTAGAAAAAGAAACATATAATAACAATCATGGAGCTACATAACATATGTCAAAAGGAGAAAACACATATTTTATCAGTTTGAATGATCATGTCCAATATTTTGAAAAGATCACAAATTTTTTTAGATGATGAAATCATATATATCATGTATATACATAATAATGATTATTTTTATATTTGAATGCATTCAAAATGCCGGTATGAGCATTGAATCGCAGTTTTTCTGCATCAAAAAACATGTTTTTCGCTTTTCTAAGGTTCTCTTTGAGTTTAGATGCTTGGGGGCGGTATTATTTCAATAACCAGTACGGGAACTATTATATACACAATGTTTTGTTCAAGGATCTGCATGAAAGTGGAAATGGAGGCGCGATTTATCTTTTGTCAATCACAGGATCTGTGACAATTGACACTGTGGAATTCCATTACTGCACTGCTGGATCAACAGGAGGCGCTTATTTCCAGGAATTCAACGATCCTTCAGTCACAACAAATATTCAAAAAGTTTGTGTGACGCAATGCTCGACTACACAGAATGGACAGTATGCTTACTTCCAAATGACTGCAAATAGCTATGTTGCTCATGATTCCGTTTCAGTTGCAAATATCGATTCTACTGGTAACGGAGTTTACGTGATTAACAATGTTATTAAGTCTAGTATGACTAATTGGAATATATCTAGCGTGAAGACAAAGGATGGATTCGCACTTCAACTTTCTGGAAAAATTTTCATTAGATATTTGAACGAAGAAAGACTTCAAATGTCACGTGGATTCGAAATAAAGGATGAGACAACTATGAATTACTGCAACTTCTTCAATAATCAAATTGATGCTTCAGCCATGAAATTTCTTGAAACAAATAAACCACTCTATATGAGTTGGTGCTTTTTCGCTAACAATGTCAACGCAAAGCTTGTTTGCTGGAGTACACTCATCCTTTCTGACTGCTACTTCGACTCTTTCAGTGTCCAAGTCATCTCAGAAAACTTGTTTTTGACAAGATGTGCAACGCAAACAGAAGTAATTCCAACCAACTTCGGAATCTTCGCAATGGGATCCTGCTCAGCACATCCATACACAGGGACAATGGTTTTCATCACAGATCCACCACCAACAACCGCACCTATGACTCCTTCTCGTACTCCATCAAGTACACCGTCATCAACTCCTTCAAGCACTCCTTCTAGTACCCTCTTATCAACACCTTCAAGCACTCCTTCATCAACACCTTCAAGTACCCCTTCATCAACACCATCTAGCACTCCTTCATCAACACCTTCAAGTACCCCTTCATCAACACCTTCAAGTACCCCTTCATCAACTCCTTCAAGTACTCCTTCATCAACACCTTCAAGTACCCCTTCACGCACTCCTTCTAGTACTCCTTCATCAACACCATCTAGTACTCCGTCGAGTACACCTGAATCTACACCAGATGGATATATTCCTACAAGAACTCCAATTCCACCAACAGTTCGGTCGACAATTTCGCCAACAATTGCTCAAACTGTTTCTCCATCGAAAGCTATGATTATTATATCGAAGCCCACAGTTGAACAAGTTGTTTTTGAGACTCCGAAAGGACATTTAAGTCCATTCGCATGGATACTAGTTGGCTCTCTTGCTGCAGCTGTAATAGGCGTTGTTGCGACGGTTGTAATATGCTTGAGAAGGAAACCAAAAGTTGTTGTCAGAAAAGTTGAGGCACAGACTGATTCATCAACAGTCTACGAGTACTCAGAAGTTGAAGAAGAGGAAGAAGAACCACATGAAGAAGACATTTTTGAAGTCTTCTCTATGAATGAAACATATGAACCAGTCAAAGAAAAACGCCGTGAAGTTTTCAAAGGCGTTTATCATCATGATACTGATGATTTCGTCATATCATCTGATGACTCAGACATGGATTTGATGAATCAAATCAACTCCATAGCCACAAAAACACAGAATGTATTAATATTATGATTTTATTATAATATTTTTCATAAACTGTATGTAGTCCTATAGTATTAAAATCATGAAAATCTTTTTAAGTTACACTACAATTATAAGATCATATATATATATGACATCGTGTATAAATCATTCATAATTGAATTTGATTTTTCTTATGCAACTATAAAATTTGAACATTTTTATAGCAGGGCTGCATTGACATTGTTTAATACTGTTTGTGATTAATATTTTTGGATTTTTGACTTGTAAAAATTTACAAATCAGATTTTGCTTGTACATGTCAATAGTTGATTTACATGTCAAATTCATTGATATTTCCGTTTCATGAGTGTTAGTGTGGACAAAGTTGTTGTAGTGAATGCGAAGTCAACATTCGACCAAGGTTTTGAAGTATAGTTTTAGTTCTAACAAACAGTTCGATATAACATTAGATTGCACATCTCCAATTTCAACATTTATTCGCTGGGAAGTAATTCTTGTCGGAAGTGCTGAATCTCACGATTATGACCAAGTTCTTGCATCCAAAAAAGTCGGACCTATTGAAGTTGGCTTAAACAGATTCGTATTAAAAACAAAACCACCGCAAACAGACAAAATACCATTCGAAGAAGCTGCTTTATCAGCATTAATCTTGCGCGTTATGTATAAAGAGCAAGAGTTTAACAGAATTAGCTACTATGTTTCATCAGATATTCCAGCTGAAGCAAAATCCTTTGAAGATCTCGATTTATCAACTATTTCTAGAGAGGTTGATATTACACAACCAACTATTCATCCAAAGCAGATCAGTTGGAAATAAATATAATAATTTTTGTATTGGATCAATCAAGCCGTTTGTATATACATATATTGGTATGATTACACTTCTTGAATGAGTGTATTTGATTAAAATATAATTATATATCTAACATTAATGAGAAATTGAACAAATTACAACATTGAGTTTACTGTTGACAAGAATAGATTATTGTAGCATTAATATTTTGACTTGATTGAAAGATTTTTGGATCTTTTTGGATCGAAATTTGAGATTTTTATGTGATAATCTATGATAATCATACTCAACTTTTCATTTATTTATATATTTTTAGCCCATTGAAGAACAATTATTTCATGAATAATTTTTGCCAAATAAAATTTTTATATGACAAAATTATAAACAATAAAGTTTCGGTGATTTGGATTGGATAATTAATCTATTAATATAGACATTAATAAAATTCCAAAATATTCAAAAACAATTAGGAGCAAATATTGATTGAATATTTATTAACATAATTGAAGTAAAAATCTTTAGGGAATTAATAATTCTTGACTAAAGTATTCATAATATTGATTCCTGAATCCTAACTCAATGTTACTTAAATTGTAGCTAAATGTCTTAGATACTAGGCTTCAAAATGAATATTAATTAATAGAACACGCATATTGGAATCAAACGATGCAACTTTTATGTTCCAAACTATAATTTTTTCTTGCAAAATTGTTCTGATAAGAAAAGAATTCCATCAAACTTTTTCGTTTTTTTTTTGTCATATTTTTAATGACATTATAACTTTACACGTCAAAACTATAAAAATCAGTTAAATCTTTATAAATTATGATACAGGATTAAAATCATCCAGCCAATCGTAGTTTTCAAAATCAAAACGTGACAATCTAAAATTTTTCATTAGAAAAAAAAATTATGATGGGGGAGCAGGACCTTCCATCTCCAAACGATCTTCCTATGTTTTTCAACCTCCTTTCTGCAGAAGACAAGCGCACATACGCGGACCTTCGTACGGAGTTGTGGAGTTTAGAGAACAAGTTCAAAAGAAATAAAAGATTATCAAGTTTACAGAAATCCATTGACAAAATCCATGAATTCTGCATAAAGCACAACTCCGATGACTGGAAAAGATGTATAGTTTGCGGTATTGCATGGCTTGATGAAGATATCGCGATCAATATTCGACAATTGAAACTACTAGTTAACAAATGCAAATCCTCAATCAACGGTGCCTTGCTCAAAATGGGCTACGAGTCATCTACTTCAAAGAATGATGGTTTTAAGAAGCTCCTTGAATATATTCCTTATCTTCGCGGAAACTTCAATGAGCAAAGAATGTGGACGATTCGCCGCAAGGCCATGTTTACGCCAGCTCCGCAGCGTTTTGACATTCCTCAGTACTTCATGGATTCTACATTTTCACAAACTCCTCAACCGCTCCTCCAAATGTTTGGCATTAATACTTATGATAAAGCTCAGGAGCTTGTACAGATTTTCGGCAGCAATACATGTTCTAGTCAAGTTGATAGTAGATCAACAACACCTCCAAACGCAGTTGAAGTGAAGACCGAAGCTGGAGGATGCAAGGTATTAGAAGATTGCTGCTGCTGTTGCCCGAATTTCAACATGGATGGAACTGAGCAAGATGAACTCAATTTAGATGAAGAATTCGCTGATTTCACGCCATTTTAATTAATTGCCTGTATATATAGATATTAAAGATGAAAAATTTTCAACTTTTCAAATTCGATCAAAATATTGAATCTCAACTATTTCGCTAATTGTTTTTAGACAAATTTTCTTGTATACATAAACAAAACAAGTATTTATATTAAAACTAAACAAAACAATAAATATAATCTGAAACATAACAGTGGAGCAATAACCAGGGATAAAAAGTGAGACCAGGGATTCTCTCAATTTTCATGTAAACCTAAGAAAATTTGT
>MRSU01003129.1:0-12247 GCA_008369845.1 Trichomonas gallinae | reverse complement strand
TGCTGAAGCCGTCAAGCAAGTTACACAGATTGCTATCGAGCCAGACGTTCAGGTTGAAGTTTCCGTTATTACTGAGTAAAATTATCATTTAGAATAAAACATATTAATCTTATTAATATTAATCGTCCAGTTGTTTACAGGGGAACAAAAAGAGTAGTTTTCATAAACTAAAGCATGTAAAGACCAAATTTATTATGTATAAATACAAAAAACATTAAAACATGGTACAATAAGCTTAAACAATGCATCTAGAATAGATGCATAATGGGTATAGTTAATTATTTGTTCTCATTTGTGTTGATAATTCTTTGTCAATATATTTTTGTTTTGAAAAGAAAAGAAAATTCTTCAAACTGATGTTGTGTACATGACTGTGATATTAATGAGATTGGAATGTAAAGAGAAAAAATTTCACTCTAATAACTGAAATTGTTATTGTTCGTATATTATATATTTCGTAGGATATGAGTTGCTTGTTAATATGTTGCAAGATTTTGAATAATTATCGTTGATAATAAAAAAATTATTTCTTAAGAACGTTGCTACCAATTTTAAGGATTCCTTGTTCAACTTCAACAAATCTTGCTCCTCTCTCGTCGATGATTTTTGCGTATTTTTCATATGTTGAAAAGTTGGTCAACACTTCTGGAGGAACTGATTGTCGTCTTTGGTCTATAGTTGCCTGCCATTGCATATTATCCATCTCAAGTTGGGCGATTTCCGAACGTAATTTTCGAACTTCTTTTTGAAGTTCTTCAATTCTCTTTGTATTTCGCTCGTTTGGCGAAAATTTTGGCTCCTTGTATGATTGGCACATAGCAACGATATCGTGATTTGAAGTTCTGAGTCGATAACAAATTTGGTTTGATTCTGGATCGAATTTGCTTTCAAAAAATGCTAATGATGCTCTATTTGAATGCAGTGCAGCAAGGAAACGACGATACATAGACGCTTTTGATTTTTCATCTAAATTACTATATCTTTCTTGTCTAATTATTCGAGACCAGATTTCATTTTCAGGTAGAAACTGATCTTCATCAACTTCTCCTGTCCCTTCTTTTGTAAAAACACCTGCTATTAAAACAGGCATCTTGTCATCAACCGACATAAAAAAATGATTCTTATTCTTTCAATATCATATTCTTTGTGCCATTAAATACCGTTTTTTAACGATTAAATCTCCATATTTTTGATAAATTATGATCAAATCTTTTCAGTTTGCTATTTATGGGCTAAAAATTGCGGAATTGAGCTTTACTAGCATCAATCTTATTATATATAAGCTGTTAATTTTCAGCAAGTTTTAAAATCAAAAAGAAACCATACGAAAATTCTGGCATTTTTATTTGATATTTTAAAAATTTAAATCATTATTACGGATCATTAATACATATACTACTATATTTTATTTTCAAATTGAATATTAAAATTTTGTGAATGTAGAATAATTATATTATTAATGCAACACGTAAATATCAACAAATTGATTTGGGCAGTAAATAAATTGAAAGGGTCTGTTTAATTAAAAGATCGTTTTTAATTTATATCGAAAGGAAAAATTTAATGAGCCACGCTGTTCTTCGTTCTAAAGTTTTAGTTCTTGGTCCGTCAACAGTCGGAAAAACATCTCTCATCAAGGCATTCGTCGCAGACCCACAACGTCCTTTCAAGACTGCTTATCAAATGACATTATTCGCTGAAAGCACCCCAAAGATCATCGTTAATGAAGAACACAACACATCCGTCGAGTTCTTCATGTACGACATAAGTGGATCTTCAATCTACGAGTATGAATATCCAGACGTTTTTCGTGATGCAAATCAAATCATTTTAGTTTTCGATATTTCTCGTGCAGATACATTAAAAGAATGCAGTGATTGGCTCGACAAGGTAGCTAAATACGCTGGAAAGTCTTTACCAGGTGTTCTCGTTGGAAATAAGAACGATCTTAATGAGTTTGCAGATGTTTCACCTGAGGATTGCATTGCATTTGGTAAGGAGAAGGGTTTAGTTTACTTTGATGTTTCAGCTAAAACAAACAACAAAGTTAATGATCCATTTGCTTACCTTGCGGAACAATTCATTGCTTTGTATGAAAATGAAGTTGACCAATTCGTTAACGCTGACTAAAATATTTATAAACTACAATTACATTCAAAACAAAATATAATTTTCTTCAATAGTTTTGTGCTTTTGCATCCTATATTACAAGCCAAAATACTATTAAAATCTCATCATTTTTTAAAAAATTTAGATGAAATCAATATTTTTTAGATTTATTATTGAATTTTGCTGATTTGGTTTAATGAATAAGTTTCATAGCTAAATATACAATGTTTGTTGATGTGCTCTAGTAAAGATACGTTAATTGGTATTTTTTAAAAAGTGACAACAATATTTTCTCGTTATTTTGAAAAAATATAATTAAACTAAACAACAAAGCATAAAACAGATATTTTTCGAGTGAAAACTAGAAAAACATAGTAAAAAAAATTAAAAATAGTTAATTTAAGGTTATAAATAATCAAAAATTTTCACGTAAAAAACTTCGATTTTTTCCATGAGTGTCTTCGATGATCCTCATCTGATCATGGAAGCCGCGAAGTGGAGGTCAGCCTTTGCAGATTTCTGCGTTGAAAATTCTAAGACTCAGTTTTTTTCCAATTTTGGGAGTCGAATCGAAAAAAGGGAACCGGATATAGACTATGAGGCTCTTTTAACCTCAATATCAAACAGATTAGCAACTGATCTTCTCATTGCCATCAAACAAGACGCATCACAAATCCCACAAAGATCTAAAACAGCAACAATTATTCGCGATGGTAAAATGCCACGTGGCAGAGGTCAAGGCCCTCGGACCCCTCTTGTCACTCCAAATCAAAGTCGAAGACCTGCAAATAACAATAATAATCCTGTCTCGTCAAAAGTTCGATTCCTTGCGCCACTTTCATGAAATATTCAAGAAAGTACCTCTCCTTGATACAGTTTCTCGATTTATTTATTCATTTTATATCGGTATATACCTTATCACAGATTCTTGTTTTTTGATTATTACGGATTGATCATATAACCCATGGAATGCTTCTATTCCTTTCGTTTTCATCTTTGCACGACTTATACCATTTTTGCATTATTTATATGATCGAAATATTTTCTTTTTTGTTTTGTATTGTTAATACTATCCTTGTAAATATTATGTTTAGAATGTTTATATTAGAATTTACCGAGTTTTTAATTCTCATCAAAAATCTAGCCGACGATTCAAAGCTTTAAATCATTTGCATTCATTCCAACACATTGAGTTAATATTATATATCAAATCAAAATCGTTTGTTTGTGTTTAAAAATTTGTAAAGTCGCTAAATTTAATAAAATCATGGACGAAAACAGTTGGATTCCTATGTTTTCGTCCGAGTTTTCTCCTGAAAATGCAAACGCCATGGACTGGGGATCGTGTGGGATAGCTGCTTATGCAACAGGATCAAGTATTCATTTCTGTTTTATCGAAAATAATACAATTAAAAGATTATATTCGACTAGTTTTCGCGCTAAATACATCACTGCGATAAAGTTTCATCAATACACACGCAGATTAGCAATAGGAGATGATAACAGTCGAATAATTTTATGGGATGTTGACTTGAAAGCTGGATTCGGTTCATCTGTTGTCTACCCCAATCAAGATGTATCGTGTTTAGACATAAAATGGATAAAAAGCACAGCTATTGCGCTTTTTTCAAATAATCATTTTGTTGGATTGTCTCATTCTCCTAATAAGCAAAGTGATTTTTACGTAAATATGACATTACAATGGGTTATTAATCTTCAATCCCCATATACTCGATTTTCAATACGAATTGGAAGACATATCAACTTTCTTCTCAGTACACAGAACTCTCTCTTCACTGTTTACTCTACAGACTCGCAAATGAAAGCGCCTACACAAAAATACGACTCTTTAGAGATTTCAAAAACAACTCATATTAATGATGCCCAATGGTCTATTCATTTTAGACACTTCGCGTACATCGCACTCGACAATGAGATCAGTCTGTTCCACATTAAAACGCAAAACATCATTCCAATTATACATTCTCGAGGAGCCGCTCAACAAATCGTGCAATTTATTCAAGATCCGGAAGATCATACAAGTTTACTCGTTCTTATGAAGAATGGTGTTATAAATAAGTACAAATGCGGCGATGACATGAAATTTTCACTAGATCAAGAAATTAAAACAAGATACGCGTCAAATTCGATAATAAGACTTTTCTCAGCTTATCTTATACCAGGAAAACTTCTAGCTTTTCTCGATGGAATAGGTTTTTCACTTCTAGACACAAAGAAGCTCTCTATTACGTCTGTTTTACCAACTTTCCCAGGAAACTGTTCATCTGTTGACTCTTTCAACAGTGTTTATGCTCTAGGATACTCATCAGGCTTCGTTGTCGTTGGAGCTTTTAATGGGGACTGGACTTTGAGGTTCAGCGTGTCAAAGGATCCAGTGGATTTCGTCCATGTTTGCGGAAATGATAAAATATTTTGGTCGACGAAAATTTCAGTAGGAAGCATCGACATCAAAAAACGCATCGTCAGCGAGTTCAAGAGTCGCGTGAAAGATGTCAGGAAGGTAAAGGCATCGAGGAGTGGAGCATTGATTGTACAAAGAGAAAGAGAGGCTTTGGGAGTCTTTATACAAGAACGAGAAGTTCCTTTGATTTTTAATTCACCTGTTTTAGATTTTACTCTCACAGAAGAATCAGATGCTTCAAATGGAATGATATCTGTTATGCTCTACGGCAATGACATCATTTCTCATCCATATGACACAAACGGAGTCAAGCCAATCACAGGAAAGTTCAGGATCAACAATGACGCGATTCCTCGCTCTTTGGATGTTTCAGGCAACTCCATGTGCATATCTTTTGACAATGGAAGCGTCATATTCTTCACTATCGGCAATCCGAACTCCACGAGAATGGCCACAACTATGAAGTCAATTAATCACGTCGAGTTTGCCCACCAATCCAATCTAGTCTTTGGAATCGGCGACAAGAATCAGTTGTTTATTATGGACACGAGAGTCCATATTTGTCCAATTCCTGTTATTTCTGCCAGCATAACAAGTTTTGACACTGCTTTTGTGCTCGGTGTAGATGGTGTTCCGCGCTTGCTGAAGCTAAAAGACTGGCAGCAGCTTTACAGAGTTTCAACTGCTTTTTCGCCGCCGTCAGTTGATAGCGTCAGCTCGATGAAAATCACGAATTACGCTATTGAATATTTGCGTCCTGAATCATTTGAACTGCGGAACATTCTTAAAGAGAGTCCTCCTCTGTCAATGGTAGAGAAGTACTGCTGCGGGGACTGCAGCAGAGTGCTTAAAGTCAAAGAAGAGTTATTCGAGAAAATGAAGATAAGTGAAAAGATCCAAAGGAATAAATTCGAAATTGCCCTGTTTTCTGATAACTTTGACCGAGCTACTTCATGCCTTCTATCTTGTGGACCAAACCACCCCGACTTCATGAAGAATGCTGCTCTTAGCGGCTGCTTGGCTTCGATGAATTCGACAGAACAATCAGAGTCATTCAAAGCTCATTTGAAGAGTGTTGCTTTGACGATGTTTCTCGCTAACAAGTTTGACGAAGGAGCCATTTTCATGCGCATTATCAGGCAAGACAGTGCGGCTGCAAATTACCTGATAGAATGCGGCCAGTACACTCTTGCAAAGAGATTTATATATCTCCTGAGCGGAGAAGAAAAAAATGCTGCAATTTCGAAACTTGCTTTTGCTCACTACAAGAATGGAGAGCGAAGAAATGCTCTTTATTACTTTGCCGCAGCAAATGAGTTCCATGCAGTTCTATGCATAGCTCAAGAGTTGAATATGGTCGTTGATTCGTATTTTATCAAAAAATATGCAAGCGAAAAGAAACTTTTATATCCATCCACAAATAATACTCTGAAGCCACTAACAAGCCAAATTGATTTTGAGGCTCTTTGCAGCAAAATCGATAATGATTTTATGAATGTATGCCAAAAGTTTGGAATTAACTAATTGTTTGTTTGTATGTATAAATATTACTATATTATACTCTAATTGATGACTTAAAATAAGTTTTTTCGAAAAAAGATTTTGGCGAATTTGGGTATTGAAAAATTGAGAATGAAATTCTCACTTTTAAATTTTAAATGAATTTTAATTCAATTTTTGATTCCCATGAGCAGACGATATATTGAAATTCACTTATCTGGTTTGCTCAATCTGCGTCGTGAGGGCGGGTTGGGGGCGGATGGTGCATCTCCATAGCATAACGGTGTGTATAGTCCGTTGAGCGGTGTTGGGAAACCGACTCTTCTCCAAATGAATTTTGTTACACCGGTGCCACCTTGTGTGGTACCACCCCAATTTTAGAGTTTTTCATATATCCATCATTATATAAGTCACTTATAAAGAATAATAATATAATATAGCCATAATCATTGTATGTATAATGAATGGCTATATGCCTTTAATACTGTTGTGATGTGTTTAGTAAATTATAAAATCTGCCATGTAAGAACTATCATTTTTGAAACGTTTATTTGGCAAATGAACTCTTTGTAAACTATATGATTGTCAAATTCACTAGTTTATTCGACAAAAATCATTTTTTTTGCCATATAAATGTTATTTAACAATATTTGCCATGTAAAAACAGGTTTTGCCATGTATAAAAAACGCGTAATTTTTTCATGACAACTGAATTTTGATATAAAATACGATCATATGAATTATGCTCATATATAGCTTTAACAGTTTTCAGCTACCGATTTGATTTATAACGAAGATGTCATTTTGTTGGAAATTTGAAAATCCGAGTTCAATTCCAAGAACAACAGAAAAATGCCTAAAAATCAAAAATTAAGCTATATTTACTGTATTTTTCGGATATAAACCATTGAATAAGATGGAAAATTGGACACTCCTCGTATAAAGCCTAATATCTCATAACCATTGAGTGAGCACACATAGTAGGAATGCCAGGAAGGTAAATGACAGAGCCAGGCTTGATGTGAGGTGATGAAATGTGACAGTCAGCTGGAAATACTGAATGTCTGATATTGTCACGCTTCTTCTCGAAGCGGACAACGAGAAATCAGAGAACTTTGCAGCTGCTCAGGCCGAATTGGTTGAGAGAGAGCCGATAGAATTGATCACAGAATTAATTGCGCATCTTCAAGACGACACAAATTCCGAAAGACTGCTATTCTTGATGATTACGCTCATAACAAACTCATTCAAGCGAACAATTTCAATATCAGTTCCGAAATATTCAGTCGCAACATCGATAATCGACCCAGCAATGGCGCACACTCTATTTCAGATCGCGCTCAATTTCTTCCCGCATTCGTATGAACCACTTCGAGCGGCAGCAGCGAACTTATTCATGGAAGTTGCATCCGCAGAAATGCAATTATTTCCAGAACTATCGCTTATTGACCAACTTACAGAACGACTATGCAGTGAAAATACGTCTAACGTCATTTCAGCGACAGAATGCTTTACAGTAATTTTGGAAAATTTTGTAATCGAGCCACAAGCTCGTTCTCAGATATTTCAAGTAATCTTTCAGCTGGTGGAGGGCATAGAGGCCAATACTAGAGTATATACAGATAGGGTTTCCGTATTACATCACGTTATTGCAATGTTAGTTAACATCAGTTCATCGATTTTCGAGGAGCTTGATGCACAGGAGTCCTGCCTGTTCATGAACCACGTGGTTTCACATGTTATAGACCCTTCTCTTAAAGAAGTTGTTTATCAATTTATCGGTTCTGTTGCACAAGAGAACTTTTCAAGCATCCTAGAGTTCATTCCACAGGTTTTTCAGCAGAGTGTTACAGATATTTTGTCAGAAACAGAGACACAACGAAATAAATTAGCTGCTACTTATTTATGGGAGGAAATATTCTCTATCGAAGGCCTTACTGAAGAGGAGTTCGATGCCTTGTCCGAAGTTGCAGAAAACATAATTCCTGTTTTAATTCAAGAAATGACTCATGATACAGTAGATGAGCCTTCAGAAACTAACTGGGATCCTCCAGATGCCGCTTTCTCAGCTTTGTTATGCATTTCGCATAATTATCTTCAAATTCTTCTTCCATTTGTTGTTGATCAACTTCAGATCGAAAGTGAAGAAAGCATGGGTGTTAGAATAGCATCATCTAGGTGCCTATTGCTATTATCACACTACACAAAAGAGCTTCCTGATTATTATACATCAATATTAACAAAAATCTGTTCATATCTCGGAGATGAGTGCATAAACGTTATTTACTATTGTTTGCGCTCACTCAGCAATATAATCATCAATTCTAGCTCATCAAATGACTTCCTCGAGCTTTTGCCGAATATAATTGAAATGTGTCAGAACGAAACATTGTGCAATCCAGCTCTTAACTGCATATATGGTGTTGTACACAAGTCAGACTTCACGATGTACGGTATAATATCGTCATTGGAGCAACTATATGAAACAATTCAATTGAATAATCTGC
Organism: Trichomonas gallinae; assembly: GCA_008369845.1. Taxonomy (NCBI): domain Eukaryota; phylum Parabasalia; order Trichomonadida; family Trichomonadidae; genus Trichomonas; species Trichomonas gallinae. The sequence goes on along the minus strand of MRSU01003129.1, from coordinate 3,709 downwards.
CTCTTTTAACGAGTTGCTTCGATTTCGTGTATTTGCCGCAGACTCCAGTCGAAGCTGCCTTAGATGTACTCGGATTCTTGATAAACGTCATGAAGCAATGCGACGAAACTTTCGCGTCGATTGTTTGCAGGATGTTTCCTCCTCTTTTCAACAAGTGCAGCGACATTCCAACAGACATGTACAACGACGCGTTCGCCATTCTCGCCCTGTGGATGGACAACGACTTATTCTACGCGATGCCCGCTGTCTGCTCTTTAGCATATAATAACCCGGCGTTCATAAAACAGTCTCTAAGCACAATCTGCCCATATTTGCTTGAAAATCTCGGCTCCGATGACCCTGACAGGATAATACAGGCGATCAACGCGTGGTGGATCATCTACATATGCATAGAAGACGTCGAAGAGTGGTCCGAGCAAGTTTTCACTTTGGCTGCAGCGAAGGCAAATCCTCAGTCTCCAATAAGCCAACAAATTGCAATCTTCCACGCCTTCTTCGTCATCACTAAGCACATAAAGAAGGGAGAGGACGTCACTTATGTGCTCACTGCGCTAGAAAACTACAAGCAGCTGGAGATTCTCGCCGAACTGGAGATGAGGGACGTTGAGTCTTTCCAGCAGCTTTGCATGACTTTCTTTGATTTGATCTTGGAAATTGCTAAGCTTGGTGGAATCAGCTTTGCCATAACATATGTGTATAACTTCCTTCCACTCAAGTCTCCTGTCATAGTCGCTCGAAACCAGTTACTGAAGCTCGCACACATCTTCCAATCATGCGATCACAGCTCTTTCCCGCACGCAACTAACATCGCAGAACGCATATATGCTCTGGTTAATGCCAACCAAACCAGAATATAATATATTATTTGTTTGAATATAAAGTTTTATACTATTTTATTAATCATCTCATTATATAATTCTTGAATTTTCATTGAGTGTGTATAGATATAATTTAGAATATTGTTTTTATCTTTCTGGGAAAAATTAGATTTAATCTCGAAATTATATATATGCCGATTGCTTTCATTTTTAACAATATGATGCAGCATAAGGTATTTATGTTATATTCGAAGCAGCAGCTTCTAGTACTGATTTTTTGACTAATGTTGAAAGGTTTTTTTTGTCTACAAGTTTTTCCAATAACTTAAGTTCTTTAATCGACTATGTCATTTCAAATATCAACAATATATAGTGGATGATATTCCATTTCATATTCATGCTAGTGCTGCTGTTATATTGATAATACTATCATCTTCAACATGAATATTTTCTCGAATCAAAATGATTTTTTTAAAAATTATTTCACTGTCTTATGTCAAGATTATCATGATAATCTTCAGTTTCATACACATTTAATCCTTTATCATTCGTTATTTACTATTCAGACCAGCACTATTTGAACAAATTTCATGAAAAAAAGAAGCTTTTAAAAATTCTTTTTTAAAACAGAATATTAAGAAGACAATATCATAAGTAATGAGTAATATCTTGTTGAATAGGACTAGCTATTCATAAAAATCAACTCAAGCATTCATAATGCTTTTATCATCAGTGACAAAATCAAATGATTTATTAATATAGATCGATTTTATTAAAAAATTAGTTTTGAACTGGGCCGAGCTGCTGAACAATCCAAGGATGTGAGCGAACCTGTGCAAGAGGCATTCTCTTAGCTGGATCCTTCTGCAAAAGACGCAAAATCAAATCGCGTGCAAGTGGCGAGACGAAGGAAGGGAAGCGAATGTCGACGTTGATGATGCGGCGGCAAGTGTTTCTCTGGCTGTCTGTCTCAAACGGCGGCTCTCCGACGAGGAACTCGTAGAGGAGGACGCCGAGGCTCCAGATATCGACTGAGTTGTCGTGGTCGTGGCCTTCAATCATTTCTGGTGGAAGATAATCGAGAGTGCCGCAGAGAGTTGTGCGGCGGGATGTTGGCGCGTGGACAGACCAGCCGAAGTCAGCAATCTTGAGCTCTCCATTCAAGCCGACAAGGATATTTTCTGGCTTGATGTCTCTGTGGATGATATGCTTAGAATGGCAGTAGTTGATGGCATCGCACATCTGAACGATGTACTCTGCTGATGTATGTTCATCGAATCTGCCTGCGTCGCGAAGAATTGTGAAAAGTTCACCGCGAGCTGCGTATTCGATGATCAAGTAGATACGTGTGGCATCATAGAAGTATCCATACAAGCGGATAATGTTTGGATGTCTAAGGTGAGACTGAATTTCAATTTCACGTCTAAGCTGGTGCTCAATTGACGCTTTCTGGAGCTGGGCCTTGTTGAGGACCTTGATGCCGACAATGAACTTCGACTTTGCCTCTCTCGCGAGATAGACACGGCCAAATTTGCCTGTGCCGAGAGGCCTTCCTATCTCAAAGTCGTCCAGGGACCACTTCTTGACTTGCGCACGTCCTCCAACCGCGTTCTTGCGTGGTGACTTTGTGACTGGGGTGTTAGATGGCGAGATATTCTCCTTTGCTACACTCATCGCATGAAGTGACTAAACGTACGAATTTCATTTTATTGGCTGTACGTTTATTTTTTTAGCGACCATCATCTTATTTCGCTATATTTATATTCCTTTGTTTATTCAAAAACATTTCCATTAGAGAATTTTTCATTTTATGAATTTTTCAGAATCAAAAACAATTTAAGCCAAATTTTGAAATTAGATATTGTTACACATATTTATTCTATCTATAATACCGAAATAAACATAAAATTACGTCTATATATTTTTTGACATTTGTCAATTTTTCTGTCAATTGTCAATTTTTTTCATTTTTATTGTCTATCAACTTATTTCGCTATATTTATATTCCTTAACTTACTCAAAAACATTTCTTTTAGAGAATTTTTCATTTTACGAAATCAAATTTCATGATCAAAAAACAATTTTAGCCAAGTTTTGAAATTAGATATTGTTACATATATCGAATCTATATATCATATCAAAATAAACATAAAATTACATATTTATTTTTTGACATTTGTCACTTGTCAAATTTTTCATTTATACTACCTATAATCTTATTTTCTTTTACTTAAACAGGAGACAGGATTTACCATATCTTAAGCAGGAGATGATAAATTTACTTCTCGACTGTTTGATTGTTGCTGAAAGTTCATAAGTTGCTGCTGTGTTTGCGGTTTTTAAGTAGTCCATATTGATGTAAAAAATATTTTTCAAAGAGTTATTGACTAGTTGTAAATGCGCTTTTATTTGTAAATTTGTCCCAAAATCCAAGCGAAAGGATTTTCAGGAGGACTTTCAGGAATACTTCCATTTGCGTGTACAACCTTTGCAAGTAAGAATGACAATTGAATGTCTTTTTGGATAAGAGCGTGCTTGTCCTTGATATTTTTCTTGAGCTTGGCGAGTTTCTTGGTGTATTGCTCCATGGCTTTTTCATTAATGAGTCTGTCTTTCACAATCTTGATTTTTCTTTCTCTAGCAACTTTCTTGAGTTCCTCAGTTATCCTCTTAGATCTTTCTTCCTTCTCTGCCTTGATTCTAGCTTCTTCTTCAGCTTTCTTCTTGGCTTCTTCTTCTGCTTTGATTCTAGCTTCCTCGGCAAGGCGTTCTTCCTCAGCCTGCTTTCTTGCTTCTTCTTCAGCCTGCTTTCTTGCTTCTTCTTCAGCCTTCTTTTTAGCTTCCTCTTCAGCCTTCTTTCTTGCTTCTTCCTCAGCATGCTTTCTTGCTTC
>MRSU01003098.1:0-11558 GCA_008369845.1 Trichomonas gallinae | reverse complement strand
CGGGTCTCGTGAGAGTCCTGTAGCCCAGCCGGTGAAGAATGCGCCGAAGACGCAGCCAAGAGCGTTGAAAACATAAGTCAAGCCCATAGCAGCAAGAATCTTGCCACCTGGTGAACGTCTGTTAAGTGCACACAGTACCATTGGAACAAAGTCGCCTGTGATTAAATATGTGTTCAAGAAAATCATGTAGTGCAAACCAATAGCGAAACAAAGTGCGAACATGATTGTCTGGCCTGACTGGATCTGTGCAACAACACCGAACAAGAAGGAGAAGCTAATGAATACACCTGATACAAAGGATCTTACGACGAAGTTGTAAATTGGCTCATTGCATCTAATGACACCTGCGTTTGTCAATCTTTCGATAGCCTCTGGGTAAGAGATCAAATCGCCCAACATTGTAGAATGAAGTTAAATTTCGTAACTTCACAAAATCCCATAAAATAATAGAAAAACAATTCATTGAAATTGAAATTAAATGCATTCAATCAAAATTTTCTGTCAGAACAAAAACGATGAACATTGTTTAATATCCCTTAAGTAGTAAAATATTTTAATGGAAATGTTTATTCTTTCAAAAATTAACCCAAATTCAATGAATGTATGGTAAAAATTGAAAACTGTTTAAATTTGTCAATCCTCATATAATATGAATAATTATGCATTGATGCCGGCCCACTTGATGGGAGTTTTTAATTTTTCAATATGATAACTTACGGGTTAAAAACTTATTATTTAATCAATACATGAGTTACATATTACGTGATGATGATTATTTACTAAAATTCCTAATCGCAGAAATCGAAAGAGTTCAATTTGTATATGATGAAAAGTTTGATTGAAAAATGTAAACTAAAAATTTGGAATCGATTAATTATTAATCTAATCGGTGTTATATTAATCGTCGTATAAAATTTAGTGAACTATTGTTGGAAAAATTGAAATGTTGTCAGTTTTTCTGGATCGAGTGAACAACTTTTTAAATAATTGTATATCAATATTTATACCAAAATTTTTTTTTTTTCGAATTCAGAAAAAAAAATTAATATCGATTAATGTTATTCCTAAATCATGCAACAAATGATATATGACCTAAATAAAATGATAACTGTTATTATCTCAATTTTTAAAAGTTAACAGCTCTTAAAATTGTTCTCATAAAATTTTGACGCCGATCAAAAAATCAATGAAGCGCGAATTTTTTGATATTTAGATTACCTAACTTGTTATAATGTTGTTTTCGTGGATGTTTCGATTTTATATTCAGAAAAGACGCTAATTTGAATCGTTCTTGTATATTGTGATGAAAAAATGTATTGCTAATGAATGTATATCATATTTTTCGGATAAAACTCAAAAAACGAGGACTGACCAACAATGGAATTTCTGAAAGTCCGAGGTTTTCATGTCATTAAAGTTTGCATTAAATTTGATTTTCGTAATTTAACAAGATTTTGTAGATATTTTTAATGAAATGTCTTTTTTCAAGATAGAATATACCAGGAAATTCAATTTTCTTACTTAAAAGGACTTTAATAGTGTTCCAATATTGCTGTTGCATATGTATCGCATATTATCGATTCTAATATGCAGCATACACTGTGTTGCAAATCTGATCAAGATCGAAAAAGAAAAATGATTGAATTTGATCGGAATATTTTGAATACTTTGATATAGTCGACACATAATTACATCTGCACAATGATGGTGAAGAATGGGAGTGTTTTTTGCCAACCAATGTGAATCCGTTGATGGGTTGAAGTATATCATAATCATTGATATGTGCTGAAATCTAATCTAGCTGTGTTAAGTCGTAAACGACAGATTTTTCTATAATGTCAATAAATTTCTTACAAAAGTTGAAATTAAATGAAACAAAAGTGGTTGCAAAATCATTGCGTATCATTTTGGCGACGTAATGATTATATTAATCAGCTTTCAATTTTTTCAAAGAACATCAATCAATTTCTGTCAAAATTGTTCTCTCAAACTTATCATCGTACCAAGTATATTCTAAACATATTATTGCATCGAATGAATCAGGAAATTTGATCAGATATCAATGTTTCAATTAAATTATAACTCTTTAGGTCATTAACCTTTGAATTTCGGAACATTAACAAATATATTATGATACAATATGTAAAATATGCATATATATCAATACGATACGGATGTAACCGAATTTTAATTTTCAAGAAATTTATAATAATTGCCATATACAAATACTTGGTAAATATAGCATTGCATACTGATAATCTATAATTTTGTATTATTAAAATTGCTTAAAATATATATTATAGATTTCCGATCAAAAATTAATGAAAAATTGAGCAAAACGGCATTATATATAGAGGCTAGATGAAGGGAATCAATATGGATATGAGCTTCTTGCTTGCCCGTCATTAAATTATGCCCATTTCTTCAAAACAAATCCCATTTAGGAAAAATGACAAAACAATTAATTTACATGTCAAATAAATTTTCACCTAGGATAACTTAAATTTACATCATATATTACATGATAAGAGTATAATAAAATTAACATACTAACTTTATAGAATATATTTGTCGATTGTTGTTTTGATCTCTCAAGATGTTGCATTTTTAACCTAATGAAAATGAAAAATTATGTTGTTGCACAAGTGTATTGTAATATATAATGGAAAAACAATCTAAACTTATCGATAAATTTACCAGATATCTGTTTGTTGATATGAATTCAATCATATTGAAGCATGAAAATGGAAAATTTGAAAAACTAACAATAGATTAATGATTTTTTGTTTATATTAAACATAGGAGCGATATAGATATGGTATGAATTCATACTTTTCAGGATTGGCCGAACGGTTAAATATAGTATTTGGTATAGCTTTGTTTTTTAGATGTGCCTTACAGTAAACTCATATTGTCTCCGATTTTTTCGAAAATTTTAGGTTGACCTCTCAATTTTTTATCGTTTATTTTGAAAAATTTAACAATTTCTTTATTCGTCGATGAAAATACCTTAACTATTGCCATTACATTCAAAATACACCAAAAATGGAAGAAAAATTTGGAGAAAACTTTTTCCTTTCAATTTTGACGTGATGAAACTTTTCATTTTTTGATGAATACATCAACAACAAACGTGATCGAAGGCAAGGTCTACGATGAGGAGCGTGCACTATACAACCTCCAGGATACAACAGTCTTAAACTGCAAGTTTGAGGGTCCCGCTGATGGTGAAAGTGCATTAAAGGAAGCTAAGAACTTCAAAGTCAAAGATACAGACTTCAAGCTCAGATATCCATTATGGCACTGTGATAACTACGAATTGGACAACATTACAATGAACGAAACATGCAGAGCCCCAATGTGGTACTCTAAGAACGGAAGAATCATCAATTCCAAGATCAATAGCATCAAGGTCATGAGAGAATGCGAGAACATCGAGATCATCAACAGTGAGCTCGTTTCACATGAAGCAGGCTGGGAATCAAAGAACATCAAGATCAAGGACTCCAAGTTCACATGCGACTACTTCTTGATGCACGGATCAAACATTGAAGCCGATGGAATGGTTTCAAATGGCAAGTACATCTTCCAGTATGTCAACAACGCAACATTAAGAAACCTTGATGTTGTCTCTAAGGACTGCTTCTGGCACGCAAACAATGTCACTGTTTACGACAGCATTTTAAGAGGTGAGTATCTCGCTTGGTTCTCAAACAATGTCACATTGATCAATTGTACAATCATTGGTGTTCAGCCATTCTGTTATTGTAAGAACTTGAAGTTAGTTAACTGTAGAATGCAAGATACAAACTTCTCATTTGAGTACTCAGAGAACATCGATGCTGAAGTTGTTGGAAACATTTTGAGCATCAGAAATCCAAAGAGTGGAAAGATTGTTTGTGATAGCGTTGGTTCAATCGACCATTCATTAAGTGTCATGGACTGCCAGGCTGAAATCATTGTTAAGAATTCAACTCTAGAGGCTGCAGCAAAGACTTGTGAAGAATCTGCCAAAGCAATTTAAATTTGTAGAATAAAAAAGCAATTTAAAAAAAAAAAGATTTTTCAAACTAGAATAAATTGAATAATGCTTTTGCATCTTTATGTGAATGTATTTTATAACCGAGCTATTTTCACTAATATAGATCTATCCCCCATATGTGTTTTTTGAATGAGAAATTAAAGATTTCAAAAGGAAACATAATATTCCTAGAAGAAATATCAATAGACCTTTTCTAGTCATTGAATTTAATATATATTATCCAATTGACAATTTTCGATAACGAATTCATCAAAATCATTTGAATTTTCTGAACAAAGTGGCTGTATATGCACTAAATAATGTTTATTTAGACAATTCATGAAAATGAAAAAAAAAGTAAAAAAATACGTTATGAACGCCAGGTTCCTGCCTGGTAAAGACAAAGAAGTCAAGCAGGGCCTGGATACCGTCAGGAAGCTTGTACCTGTTGAAAATGCCCAAGAAAACAACGCTAAAGTTCGAGAATCGATTCCATCAAATTGGATATACAACGAAAAGCTTACGCAAAACATGTGGGATGACCTAGAACAGTACAAAAAGAAAAATCTTCAGTCTGCTTACGCAGAACAAAATCCATTTAAAATGATTGATGATTCAGCCTCGAAAATTAGACAAATTATCGGCACATTCGAGTCTCAGGATGAAGAGTTCATTCTGAATTTCATAAATATCCTCGGAGAATCTGAAGATTACGCTGGAGCAAATTTTGATTCGGACGCAATTTTCTTCGAAGCGCGCTCAAGACTTCAGGCTATGATTGAGCAGCATGTAGACTTTACTCAGAGGCAGTCGAAATTACTAGAATCCATGGTTTTATGGTATAAATTACAAAAAAACATGAAAATCGACGATGCTGATCAATTAACTACAGAAGAAATGAAGAAATACGATATTAAACGCTTACAAGATGCCCTTGATGAGTTAAATCGAATGAAAGAGTCGAGAGCAGAAGAAGCAACATCAATTCACCATGATATCGTCAGCAGCATGCGAAACAAAGTCAATGAATATCAGACTCAGCTTACACAAAAGGAACTGCAGTTAAATCAGTTGCAACAAGAATCTTCAAGAATTAAAAATAAAAGAAGAACATCTCGAAACGCAGCTCGAACTCTTGGCATGGACGAAGAATTCCAAGACCAGCAGCGTAAGATTTTGGAGTTAAATACACAAGTTACTAAATTAAAACAAGCATTAATGGAAGTTACTCAAAATTCGAAGCCAGTTGAAGAAGCTACTGAAATTCTCAATAAGATTCCAGATCCTTTGCAAACAGAGCCTACAGAGGTCGATCTTTCAGTTCAAAAAGAGATAGAATTTGAAAATCGAATTAAAAATCTCAACGAACAAATAAAATCAATCAAAGAAGACTACAAAAATGCACGTGACCAGTTCATGAAATCCAAGCAGAACGAAATGTTGCTCGAAAAGAAACTTGATGCAGCTGAAAGACAAAAAAAGTCACTCGAAATGCAGCAAAACACTTTGCAAAAGAAAATCGAGCAGCTTGAGAGCTCATTCAACGAGCGCTTAGAAGCAGAGAAGAAGAGCACAGAGAAAATTGTCCAGAATGATGACAGCGCTGAACTAATCAGAAAATACGAATCGAAAATTCAAGCAATGAACGACAATAATCAAAAAATGATTAAAAACATTGAAGACAACTACAACAACAAACTCAAAATACAGATGCAGGCAATTACAAACGCTATGAACAACGGTGATGCTAAATCAGCATTCGAAGAGACAACAAGATCATTGACAATTCAACTCGAAAGCGCAAAAGTTGAAGCAGAAAAAACAGTCAGAGACATGAGACAGAAAACATCTGAGCAATTAATGACGATGTCTAAACACTACGAGAATATATTAAGAAAGAAGCAGTACGAAAACGACACAATAAGAAACAGCGTTGACTCTCAAGTGAGAAACAAAATGTTTGAAATTAAGCTTGAATACGAAGAGAAAATCAACCAAAGGATACTTGAAGAGCAAGGAAAATATCAATCAGAAATCACTGAGCTGAAAAACGGTTTATTGCAGCAAATAGAAGTACTACAGAATAAATTAACAGACGTTACACACGAAAGAGATGCTTTCAAGAGCATTTTAGTCGAAAGCGATTTGCTGCAAAATGAAGAAGAAGACGAAGATGATTCTAAAAAGAAAACTGACGACGATATTTTGCAGTCTTCTTTGATGGCATTGAAAGAGAGAGAAATCGAGCAGAGAGTCAATGAAAAATACCAAATTTTGTTAAAACAGCAGCAAGAACTGTTAATGGACAGTAAAAAGTGGGAATTAGAACAAGCGAAAGTAGATTTGCAAAGCCAGTTCGATAACTATTTATCAGAATTCAGAAGCAAACTCGCTGAACAAGTCCACAAAATTTATGACGAAAGTCCACACGATAATCCAGCTTTAGAACAGCTTTTGATATCTGTATTGGCGCAAGTAGATGTCGACAAAAGGATGGAGACTCAAACTAAAATCGCTGAGCCAACAATTCCTGTTCACGAAGTCGAAAGAAAAATGAATGAATTGACACAAAAACTAGTCGAATTAAGTTCCCAAAATGAAGTCTACAAGAAATTAATAGACAAGGCTGGCGGAAATACTATAACTAAAGAGAGTCTGCAAGAATTTGAGAACGCGATGAAAGAACAAGCAGCAAAAATGGGAGACTTAGCTCGTGAAAATCTTGAATTGCAAAAAGAAATTGCTGTTTTATCAGCGAAGGCAACTGCAAATGTTTCTCGAGCTTCCTCTTTCAGAGACTTACAAGCAGCAAGGAGAAGCCAATATGATGAGAAAGGAACTCAAACATTGGATTACAGACCAAACACTCCTGAGAAAACAGAAGATATGCCAATAGCGATGAAATCATTGGAAATCACAACTTCGCAATTGTTCAACATTAGCAGCAACGACTCTCATTCAATGCATGCAGAATGTGTTCACTGCAAAGGTATGTTTGGTTTTGAGCCTTCTGATGTTCAGCATAAACTTGCAATGTCTTCAATCATTACTTGCCCAATCTGCAGGAAGCTTATGACACTGTCGGATGATTTCGATGATTCGAACAATTTGACAAATTTGCTGCTTGATGACACTAACCCTCAACTCCATACTGAACTGATCGAAGAAATCAATGAAAGACCGGGAATCACCATCTCTGAGGCAAACAACTTCTCAAGGCTTCAGTCGCAGAAAGATATAAAAGTTGAACTTCAAATCGATTTGTCAGCAGAAAACCAGAGAGCAGAGCAAAGCGCGCGAAGTACAAATTCAAATGCAAACTCGAGGAGGTCATCATACGTTGACACTCCAGAGACACCAAAGACAACAACACCAAGGAAATCGTCTATCGTTGACTCTCCACTGCAAAATACGCCAAACACACCAAAAAACAACCAAAACACTCCAATAATCGAAAACAACCAAAATGTTTCAAATAATCAGCAGCAAAATGTAGATAATAAAGTTGAAGACCCACAGTTGGCGAAATTAGTCGAAAACAACTCAATCCTTCAGAAGAAGCTAATCTTGGCAGCACAGGCACTGAAGGACATGGAGAAACAGTATAACGAATATGTCTCTCACATGGAGGTCAAGATCTCCGACATGCAACATGAATTCATCCGTCAGAACCAAATTGCGATCTCTGCGTCTAAGGAACTTCCACCAACGAAAGAAGGCGAAATCCAGAAGATAGAAACTGTTTCTAAAATATACAAATCTGTTCGCGAAGTCCAGCTTGTCAATCAGTTTGATATCGAAGCACTTCCTACACCCCCTCCAGCGAACCAGGAGCAGATGATAGAAATCACTGAGAACGCATTGGATGTCATGAAGATCCACAACGAAAATCGACAGAAAACAGTCAAAGTCAGAGCTGACTTAGTTACCGTCCAGAAGAAAATCTCTGGCATTTCACTAGAAATAGCAGGCATCAGAGCACAGCTGAAGCAACTCGTCAAAAGGACAAACGAAAAGAACAAAGAATTCTTGACAACACTAAAGAAGGCATTTGACAACTACAAGCTGCATAGCTCTAAGAATCTTGAAGACATGAAGAAAGAAGTCAAGAAACTTAATTCAATAATCGAAGATAAGAACAAAACTATCAAGGACCGCGAGAAGTTCATGTCCGGCCTCAAGGATGAGCTCGAAAACACACGAGGTGAAAATGACAAACTTAGAGACGAAATCCAAAGCTCACTGACAGAAGTTCAGCGTCTTCAGCTTAAAACAGGCGAAAAATCAGAGATATTCAAGATCATGAAGGCTACAGAAGTTGAGCGTGAGAAGCACATCGACTCACTGACAGACGATGTTGTCACCGCAAAGAAAGAGCTGAACAAGGCCCAGAATGACTTGCAGCATGTCGAAAACGAAAATGTCCAACTGAAAGATCAAATCATCATGGAGGAGCCCAACGAAAATGTTAGTTTGAAAGACAAAGCGAGCGTCAAATCTAATCAAGAGCAAGATAATGAAAAGGAAAAGGAAATTGAAGACTTTATCAACAGAAAGATGGAATTTGTTCCTTGTTTCACTGTCTTCAAATCGAACACGAAGATGAGCCGCGGTTTTGCGCTTGTTTCACGCACAGAGATGAAAAACAAGAAATTATTCAGCTCATCTCCCCAGCTTGTCCACGACGATGAAATTTCACAAACAACTGCCAAAATCCAGACACCGAAGAACACAGTGATCAAAGTGATAACGAAGCCCAACTCGAGCATCAGAGTCACAACTGCGAAGACATCAATCAGAAAAGGATTCTTCCCGAGACCTATCACACCAAACATCCACAACACGAAGGAAGACGATGTCGTCAACTTCGACCTTCTTGTCCCTCTTACTGTGAACGACACTTCCTCATCTGTCATCGCATATGTAACACACTACGTCAAGCAAAGAAATCCAGGCCAGTCACCCATAACAGACAAGAAGCCACTTTTGCTTCCAACACCAGCAGAATCATCTGAAGTCAAGACAGCAGTTCAGTCTTCGCGTTCATCTGAAACAAAGTCTGTCAAATCAGTCAAGTCTACATCTAAGTTTGAATCTGCACCAAAGGAAGGAACAGTTATTGTGAACAGTCCTCTTCCTGCCTCTAAATCATCACGAGTCGACAGGGAGCAGAACCTCGAAAAACGAATTAAACAACTCGAGCGTATCATCACAGACAAGACGAACGAGATCGTTCAAGCGAACGACAAAATCCACGAGCTCAACGTTTACGTCTTCAGAATCAAGCAGGAGATCATCAAAGCAGTTCGCAACAAACACAAGTCAGACATGATGCTTGATGCATCTAAGAGGCAGGTTGCCAAAGCTATGGAGCACATTGTTGAGCGTGACCACCGAATTAGCGAGCTTAAGAAAGTCATCTCCGACTTCCGTAAGATTGCAGACAACTTGAAGCACGAGCATGAGCTTAACAAGAGAGACTCTCGATCTAAGTCTGCACGGCTGCCATTCACAGCAGAATACGATGATGTTGTCCTTAACAAATATGTCGGCTTCGGTAACATGATGGACAACGAGATGCGTTCTCTTGAGCGCTGGAACTTGAAGCGTAAGAACATCCTCGACAAAGAGCGTGCGAAGCTCATTGCAACACTTCGCGCATCGAGTCTTCTTGATGAAACACCAATCAAGCAAGACTTGGTTAGAGTCACATCTTCTCGTTCACCTGAAAAGAAGACGACAGTGACACCAGATGCTAAGAGTCTCATCAAATGATTTATACTAAATATTTGTTTGTATTTTATATTTATGAACATTCTCATGATAAGAGAAATATATGAAATTTCAAAATGTGGACATCTCTTGAATTAAAAATCATAATATAAGCAAAACATCTGAACTTTGACATGTAAGGAGCTATTTTTCAAGTATATATTGATGAATCAAAACTAAAAAACACGAAAAACTATAAAGTATGAAAACGAAATATGTTAATTCCATGAAATATGAATCATTTGTGTTTCCTCCATCATCATTAGTATTATTCACAAGATTTTAAATCAGCAACATATTCTTGTGTTTAAAGATGATGAATATTGATAACAAGTTTATTTTCTGTTTTAACACTTATTTACAGCATTTTCATTTCGACCTCAAATTGATTTACTATTTTGTTGTTAAAATCAACATATTTATTCACAATGATCTTAAATATCAGTGAGAATTATTCATATAATCCTATTTACTCGATTTTGAAAACATACTACAATCTTTAAATCAAGATCACCAAGATATTTTATTGTTTTGGGTATATGATAGTTTTTAAGCATTTTATTGAGGAATATAAATTTGGCTGCATATTTAAAACAAGCATTTACATTGATTTATATATCAAAATTGGATAACATCATGATAAATAAACAATTTTCATAAATACTTCATTGATCGAAAATCAATATACAATGCTTATATCATTGTTTAGATGTATTCTATGGAGAACATAATCATATATGAATTTTTCATAAAATGATTAGTAATATGCAGAATGTTATTGATTGCATTGCAGTGAAATGATATTATTGAATGTGAGTCTGAGATTTGATATTTTAAAAGATCGGTAAAACATTAACAAAATGAATGAAGAAATGTTGACATTTTACTCAGAATTTGAACAAGGAAAAAATGAGAATAAGAAAGCAATGAGCTCCGATTTACGTGAAGTTTTTATTTGCTTTTTCATGTGAAGCAGCAGAGGAAAATCAGCAAAGCATTCTTGTGTTGAAAGATGATGAAGATTGAGAACAAGTTGATTTGTTGTGTTAAAACTAAAAGAAAAACGATCTGATATTGTTGTTTCAACATTAGGATAATCAAGGAAACATTGATCAACAACAAAATCTCCAACAATATTGCAGAACAAAGATGAGCCAGAATTTGATGAGAAAACACAGAAACTGATTTGAAGAAGATCGCAATCATTATTAACAATTCCAACAATATTATCTGTTTTGCTGTGAGTATTTTTAATAACATTGCAGCGATAAACATATTGATTCATATTTTGATGAGAAATGATACAATATTCGTCTGCTGTGTTATTAAAGATTGATGTGAAATTAATTAGATGAAATCCATATGGATAATGACAAATATAAGCAGCATCTCCAACACATTCTGCATAAGAAATATTTGTGGAGTCAATGAGCTGATCTCTACCACCAAGGTAAATACAACTAAAATATCCTGAGCTTTTAGAAAGAGAACTTTCAATAATATAATTTTCTTTTGTAGTCCAAACATATGAGTGACATCCTTGTTTATTTTCGTCAGAAATCGTAGAGTTTATGCTGCAAATACGGTATTGAATGCAGGAGTCACATTGGATGTAGATAGATCCACCATTTTCTGTGGAGAATGAGTTAATAAAGAAAGATTCGGAAGCCAAAAAGTTTGTTGAGGGATTATTTGTGATTTTGATGGAACCATTTGGATGAAGACCGATGAATGTGGCAAGGAAAACAAAGATATTCCCTGGTTC
>MRSU01003067.1:0-17861 GCA_008369845.1 Trichomonas gallinae | reverse complement strand
AAACCAGTCTTACTTCTACAGTGAGTTCCTAAGGAGCTCATATGATACTTGGCGTCAACAAAATGTATCAATAAAATTATAGGATAATATTTTCATGCCATACTATCATGTTTAAACATCTTATCTAGTGGACTGCAATTATAAACTTGGTAAATTTTTGACAAAAGTCAGAAATTATTTTTTTTTTTTGCAGTTAAAAATTGTCATAAAACAACGTTTAGAAGCACCGAGAGATCATGAAGAAGAACCAAATCATCAGGAACCAGGAGATGCAGTTGATTATAACTTGACAAATCCTTATAATTTCATTTGAGTTACAAATTTTACCAAAATTGTAACCTTTTGTTTTTGTGAAACAGGAGCAATATCGAATACTTTGCGCATTTTTAATAAGCCGAGTTAAAAATTATCAAGTATTGATATTCATATGTTTAAGAAAAGTTTTGATAAAATGATCTTTTTTGACAAATAAACTAAATTATGACATTTACAAAATTCATTAAACATATCCATTCTTATTACAATGGCGAATAAAAAATTAATTAATTACGTTGACTGAAGGTGGTGCGCATAAAGCATACGCACAAATTGTTTGAATAAATAAATATAATTATTTTCTATCGCACAACTTAGTTCAACGACAATAAAACTATTGTTATACTGCAATGTTGGCAATTCCCAAGAATTGCTTATATGGAAGCTGAACTGAAATAGTATTTTCGAAATATTCTTTATGCCTATCTAAGACGGTATCAGTGAGTGTACCATTCAATAATGTCTGTGTTAGAGTTGATCCAATATCCCATCTATCTGCATAACAATTTATAAAATACATCGTTGAGAAAAATTTATATAATAAATATCTAATTTGCCATTTTTCACATATGCACATTGGCTATTATAATCTTTATTGCAACAATTAGATACAGAGCATGACTCAACAGTAATAAATAAATATCATTTTGATTAACTTGAACATAGCATGCACATGGACTATTTTTACAATAGCTTGTGTCATTTGTACGCATTGACCATTATTATAATATAAACAACCTGCAAAATTACTGCAATTATTTTCAAAAATTGAACTTTCAAGTATTAAGAACGGTTGAGCAGTTACATTATAATAATATATTGGAGTATTCTCTCTTAATCCAATAAATTTATACAATTATCGATTCTGATTAATGAAGCTTTAGTCGAAAAGTTTATGCATTCATTAACTTATTTGTCAATATAAACAGCCGGAATTTCATTACTCAACGCTTAATTCTTTGAAAACTCAAAAAATTTAACATATATAAATTTATGACATAAATTTTTGACAGTCACTTTTTGATCTGAATTGAGTCCGATAATTTTCTTTTAGAATTTTTGATCTTAACTTTTTTAATTTCAAATTTCGATATAAATAATCATCATCTTCTTTTTACTGTTTTTATCAAAATTATTAATGATGAAAACCATTTGTATGGATTGAAAAAAAAATTGTGATGAATAGTGAAATCTTAAGATCAGTTCATTTTTCAAGAATGTCTTGCTGTTCAGGATGTGCAAGAGCTGTTATTGGCATTGTCAACCTCATTATTCTCATCATCATTGGCGTTGCAATCTTCGTTTCATGGGCCGGACTCAAGAGCTTCCACATTGATGATGTCGATGGATCAAATAAGCCGTTTATCTTCATGATTGTTGTTTTCGTTTTCGTTGCTATTACATGCATTGTTGGCTTCCTTATGCTCTGCTTAGGACAATTCAAATGCTTCAGAATTACATATGTCGTCATGTACATTATCATCATTATCATCGAAATCGTTCTTGTTGTTGTAGCTGTCAAGATGAAATCCACTGTTATGACGACAGCTAAAGAATATTTCGAAATGCATGCTGGAGAAGAAGATGTCCAGGGTATTGAAGAGGCACTCAAGTGCTGCGGTTATGATAAACCATACAACGAAACAATGAAGGATAAGTGCGGCTACAAGCCAGAGAACGAAACAGATATTCCAGTCTGCAAGGAGAAGATTGATGACCTCATCAAGAAGTTCGCAAAGGTCATTTTGATTGTTGGCATCATTGTTATCATTTTCGAACTCTTCCTCCTCGCTTTCGCAAGCTGGTATGCTTTCTGCTACAAAGAAGAATAAAATTTGAAAAAATATACTCTAATCTTTTCTAATTCTCATTTTTCTTTAATCTTCACTATTAAAATCATTTGCAGTATTAATTACCTTTTTCCATATAATTGATGAATTCATTTTCAAAAAATTCATTTTAAGCAATTGTAATATTCTTATTTTCATTAAGAAAGCAATGCAAAATTATGCATTATATTGGATAGGTTTGATTGGTGATGCTTGTAGAGGAGCTGCAAATAAGGTTATAATTCGATAATTTTCACAAAATTTTGTGATCTTACTTTTTGTTTATATTTCTTGTTTTATGTTCATATATAGGCAGAATAGAATCATTTCATAAAAGCACATTTTTATTTTTTTCTTTATTGAAATGATTCATAGAATTTTCATTATTTGAATATAATGATTAGCTGCTTTTATGTGGCGCGCTCAATTCTGAACTTTATAATGAATTCAGTGTTATAGTCATTGATGTGTTTGATTTGCCAATGAGAAATAGATTTAATCAGAATAAATCAAGATTTTATTTAAAGCAAATATACGCGGGATTTATATTTATTTAGCATCAGAGAAGAAACCCCAAACTTCAACAATGTCAGCCTTGAAAACAGGAGCACCAGCGAGGAATGTCTTTGCGTCGTTTCCTCCGTACTCGAAGCCTACGCCAAAGTTGTTCTCTATTGTTGACATGCACTTGTCGAGGTCGCCCTGGAGCCTGAGATCGTACTTGCCGAATGTGAGGCTGTCCTTATCAGCCCAGAGGCAGCATGGCTCGTCAGCGAGTGGCTTGTGTGGGATGAATGCGTCCTTATCGACAGAGAACAAGAAAGAAGAAGATCCCTGTCCAAATGGCCTAGCATCCTGGTTCCACTTAGAAGCAGCAAAACCACCGAAGACGTGATCACCAGACTTGACGAGGACGGCTGTGATGCCTGTTCCGTCGATGCAAGAGTGCATTGTCTCGACGCTTCTTCCATCGCGCTCGGAAGAATAAAGAAGCTTTGTCTGTGGTGTAGCCTTGAATGGAAGTGTAAGGTATATCTCTGTCTTGATGGCCTCGTCATCCAAAATCTTGGAGTGGTTGAATGGAACGAAGTCGATGTCCTGCCCCTGTCTGGTGTACTTCTCCTTCTTCCTCAAAGCCATTCTAGCGAGGGAAGAGATCTTGACGTCTGCCTGAACTGCTCTTGTGTTCATGACTGTACCTAATGTTGGGTCTCTTGTGTGCTTAGACTTGCGAGTTGTAGACTCCTGTGTTGGCTGTGTTGGCTCTGTGAAGTCTGTGCCGTCCTCGTTGAGCTGGAGATCGCGTGCGAGGATGTTGGACTTTGTCTTCTTATCGATGCCGATTGTGAATTGGCTCTTGATTACGATTTCGCCCTCATCTTCTGGTGGAAGAGGAAGGTCTGTGTCCTTCTTGATCTCTGAGAGCAATGTGCTGTTGGCGAAGTTTGCCTGGAGCAAGTCGAGTGGCTCTGATGTGTCGCGGTGTGTGTTGATCATCTGCTCGAGATAGACGACTTCGTCCATCTTTCTGTTGAGTTCTGTGCGAGCGGACTTGAGAGAAGCGGCCTTCTGGAGATAGAGCATGTGGGCATCTTCGATGGCTTTCTGTGCAGCGAGCTTGATCTGGTTGATAATGTCTGTTTCGCCTGCAACGAGCTCATCAAGGCGTCTGTCAACCTTAAGGAGGCGCTCCTTGATGAGGCGCTGGCGTGTTTCGAAGCCCTTGTTTGGAGCGTGAAGTTCTTGACGTGTATTGTTGAATGCTTCTGCAACAGAAACTAAATGATGGCGAGATGCTTCACCCTTTGCATGGCTGCCGTTGATCTTGCACTCTAAGCAGACTGGGCAGTGGCACTTCGGGCAGTAGTACTGGACTCTGTTCCTTGGATGGAGTGGGCAGGTCTGGAAGTCAGCCTGGCTCTCTGTAAGTGGAACACGTGAGTGCTTCTCGAAGACTGGGTTAGCCTTGTGTGTTGTGGCATCGCATTCCTTGCATAATTTGATGCAATCGTTTTCGCACCATAATTCAGCGTTATCCTTGCCGCAAACAGCGCATTTTGTGAATACTGGTGGATCTGGGCTGAGATTGTCGCCGCCATCGAAGCGAACAATGTGTGTTGCCTTGACTTGATTTGCGTTGTAGATAATAAATTCGTTGTTCTCGTTAAGGCGGAGAGAATCGTAGTGTGGGAGCAAGTCTGTTGCTGTCGGTTCGTTCTTATTGTATGTAACTTCCTTAATTTCGCCTCCAGAAATTTCGAAGTTCTGAATTGTGCCAAGAGCGATGGCGAGATGGAGCATTTCGAAACTCTCATCCGAACGGTTGATGTCGAAACCATTTGTCTGGAATTTAAGACCTGTTTGTGGATTGACTCTTACACCACGGTTGATGATATCCGATAATGGTTGCTGAAGTTTGTCAAGAGCGATGAAAACATCGACAATATTTGCATTTGGCATGTTAGAAACGTAGTTCAAGAATTTTTCGTTAGATGCTTGGTTAGAAATGTCTAAACACTCTTTGAGCCTGAATTGCGGCGCTTTTAATTGAAGTTGCAGTAAGTACTCGACAATTGTGAAATCCTCGCTTACCACAGAAAGCTGTGACATTTTTGATTAATAGCTGTGACGGTTTAACTGAAGCAGCCGCCGTTAGACGATAGTTTACAAAGCAAAAAAATTCGAAGCTTACACTGTTGCTCCAAATCTCTATTTTTATTATCTACACATTATATCCATTTAAATACAATAGTTTTTGGAAAGTTTTGTAAAGGTTTTGAAAAATTCGTTTCATTCTCCGAAATTTGAATATATTGAAATTTGGATGCATGGATAATGTATAGTGAGGAGAATGGGCTGCTATAATGTAATAGCATTGTTGATTTCATTTGAAATCACTCAAGATTCATAACGTTTGGAGTTAAAGTCGTTAGAACTTAAAATATATTTTATTTATCGAAAATATTACGATTTCAAATGGATTTTTGTCTAAATATCAATAATATTTTATGATATATGATTGATTAACATAATTTTCTTTTAATATTATTCCAGTTTTGAATAATTTCACTTTTTCTCATACAATGATGGGAAAACAAAGTGGATAATAAAATTCAAAAAATATTCTGCATTATCAGGCCTAGGCAATGATAAATGAGGTTAAGCTACAAATTATATCTTTATTCATTACTTGAATGATCACAAATATCAATGAGAATGTCTAATCAAAAATGACAAAATTGCAAGATTTTACATGTCAAATTACATTATGATGAAATGACTGAACGTGTTTAGTATTTGAGAGGCCATGATTGGTCAATTTTGTCTTTTTATCCTTGAAGTAGATGTAAACTAGATATATTACGCTGATATTTCATAATAATTTTGACATTTCATATCATATATTTGTTTAATATGAGCTTGCTGCTAGAAAATTTATTGTTCATATGAACTATGTTTCAATTCTCAGAAATGTCTGCTTGATTGAATATTTTTTTTTATTACATTTTAGAATTAAATCAATAATTGAATCAATAGATTGCCTTGTTTATGGATAGTTCCAATCTTATTGCACATTATTCAATATAACAATTTAACAAAAATTTTAAAATGTAAAAAAATAAACATTCAAGCAATCATGTGTCACTCGTATATCATCTAACTATATGCAATTTATTTCATTTCAAAGATATATGTCATTGAGTAAAATAAATTAAACGTTTTCTAAGAAAATTGTTGTGATTCTTTGCTTCTTTATAATACATAATGAATAATTATCAAATTAGTTTTGATTAATAAATCGGATTTTAAATAAATAAACGGCATATTTTCATTTTAACCATATATATCATATTTATATGTGATAAATAAGTGATTTATCAAATAAAAGACTAATTTCGATGAACGTTTAAAAATTCATTCGTTTAAAAAAAATCAAAATTAAAAATGAGTGAAAATTTCTCCGACCTCTTTAATGACAGCGAGCAACAGTTCTGCTCAGATGCTGATCCACAGAGGAGCTCCAATGACCAAATAACTAAGCTCAAAGAACAAATTGAAACACTTCAGAAAGAAAATCAATCCCTTCAAGCCCAATTCGAGGGATCACTTGCTATTACGAACCAGATCGAGGCAATCAACAACGAACTCTTACAGACTAAAACGCAGAATCGCAAATTAGTTGCAGAAAACGAAGATCTCAAACACAGGCTTGATTTAGCAATAAAGGCCAAGAAGGAGTTGGCAGATCAAATAGCAGAGGAAAAGAAGAACAACGCCCAAACGAGAAGCGAAAATTACTTAAATACAAGACAAGAGATTGATAGACAGAAGGCAGCCTTCCAGCAGAAGCTTGATGAGGCCAACAAGCAACTTGTCGAGTTGACAGCACAATTGGATGCAAGAGATGTCACAAAGAAGATCGTTGATGGAAAAATCGACAGAATTGTTCAAAATGCACAAAGATTCTTCAACCAGGAGTTTTCATCATTCGATGATCTTGCAACATTCCTTGCTCAGCCACCAGCACCAGTCCAGCAGCCACAAACACCTTCAGCAGTTGCAATTCCAATTCAAGTCAAGCAACGCCGCAATTCCATGCCAGATGACTCAAGGATCAACGAGCTTGCTTCAAAGCTCAAGTCAACCAAGGCTAAGGTTCGTGATTTGACTGAAACAAACCAGAAATTGCAAGCACAGCTCGCCCAGCTTGTTGCCGAGAACCAGAACCTTGCCCAGGAAAGTAAGAAGGTTGTTGCAAGCTATGAAGCTAAACTCGATGACCAGGATCGCCAAATCAAGGAGAAATCTGCAAAGATTTCATCCCTCGAAGTCCAAGTCAATAATTTGGTTTCCCATCCAGAAAAGAAGACAGTCAAAGTAGCTAAGGAGCCAGAGGTCTTTGTTCCTCAGGTCAAACCACAAGTCGTCGTCCAGAAAGTCGTCGACGAAGATAAAATCAAGGAAATCAAGGATGAAGCCGCCCACGACAAGCAAAAGTTCATCGAAGAGTCAACAGCACTCAAGTCTCAGCTCAACAACGCACAAGTCAAGAACAACGAGCTCTCCCAGAAGTTATCTGCATTGCAGGCTGAGTTCGACAAGCTCAAGTCTGAGAACAGCAAGCAAAAGAACGAGATCGACACGATGACAGTTCTCAAGGACAACGCACTCAAAGAGGCAGAATCATTGAGAACAGCTCTTCACGCTAGAATGCCAAAACCAGTCGAGCCAAAGAAGGAGAAGCCACTCATCACAAAGGAGGAACTCAAGAAGCTCAGAGAAACAGTAGAATCCCAGAAGAAGGAAATTCTAGCATTAAACATCCAAGTCAACAAAGGCGAAGACACAATTCAGCAGCAGAGATCAGACATTGCTGATGCCAAGGCTAAATCAGCCATGCTCGAAGAGAACATCAAGCAGCTGACAATGGATCTCAATGAGGCCAAGTGCCAGCTCGCGAGAAAGCCAGTTCCAACAGTCGAAGATGTCCTTCCTGCTGATCTTTGGCGCACAAACGATTTCGGCACGAAAGTTGCAGAAGAGATCAACGCTATTGCAAGGAACACATCATTGCAGCCAGTTTCCAAGCTCAGGTCAATCTACAGCACAATCAGAGAAGATGTTAACTCTAAATTCAACAAACTCACAGAAGTCAACGAAGAACTCGCTGATCAGCTCGCTGACATTCAGACAGCTGTCGGCGAATTCCTCATTGATATCTCTGTCTCTCTCTTCGACAAGGCCTTCACTTTCGATGAGTTCATGAAGGTTGGCGGCAACGCAATCGTCAACGAGATCCAGATGCTCAGATCAGAGAACGACAACATGAAGCACAAGTATGATGCTCTTCAGACAACCCTCGACTCTGTCACATCAGTATTGCAGCTCCCAGAGTCTGCAAGCGTCAACCAGATCTTGGATACATTCGATATCATCACACGCCAGCTTCAAGAGCGCACAGAGATGCTTGCTGAGACTAAGAAGAAGTTCAAACTTCTCAAGATATCCTACCAGGAAGCATCAGAGAAATCCCAGCAGCACGAAGAGCAAATCCTCGCCGAACATAACGAAATGGCAGAAGCCCTCCACAAGGCTGAGTCAGACAACAAGGCTCTTGCCGATGACCTCACAAAGGCTAAGACAGAGTTGGACGCTAAGGATTCTCAGCTCCAAACAGCTCTCGGACAGATCAAAGAACTCCAGGATGATATTCAGGCCGCTGTCGACAAAGTCATCAATGAAGCCAAGGCAGAAGTCGAGCTGAAGAACGTCGACCTCCAGCAGTCAGTCGACAAAGCACAGAAGACAATTGCAGACCAGGAGAAGAAGAACACAGACAACAATAAGAAGATCAAGGGATTAGAAGCAGCTCTCAACCAGCTCACAACAGAGAAACTCGAGCTAAACGCAGCCCTCAACACAATCAAGGCTGAATCAGAAGGACGTGAAGCCGAGTTAATGAAGAAGTGTGAGGAAGAAAAGGCAGCAATCAAGGCACAGTTTGACAGCGCTGTACAGCAGTTATCTGCTCAGTGCGCCAAGCAGCTTGAAGACATCACAAAGATGGCTGCCGACAACTCCACAAACGAGCAGAAGATGATCGCAATCAGAGCAGCAGCAAAGAAGATTTTGTGCGAGAAGAGGAAGGCAGAAAGCGATGCCAAGTTCGCACAAGAACAGTTCGAGCGCAACAGAAGATTAGTTGAAGCTCAGGCACGCGCTAAGATTGTTAACGCGGAGAACCTCTTCAACTCTAAGCTCGAAGAAGAAAGAGCTGCTCATGAAAGTGATCAGAGGAGAATATTCACATTTGTTGCAGAAGCATTCAAGAACTTCTTCAATCCATCAGCTAATTTCAGTGAGAGAAACTTTAGGCAGATGATTGAACAAGTTAAGGATGAGCTTACAAGGTTAAATACTAGCGACGAAAATATCAGACGCATGCTCGGTGCCGGTGAGAAACAGACAACAGAGGATGCCGTCGCTATGCTTCTTCTTCACTAATTTATTATTATTATATTGTTATTGATTGTTATTCATCGCAAAAACTTTAAACATTTTTATTTGACACGTAAATAATATTTTGACATATAACTTTTAAAGTGACAAATGTCAAAATTATATGATGCTTTCGTTTTTCATTTCGTTTTGTTTTTGCGATGAAATGAAAATAGAAAACATCACATTAGATGATATAGTATTTTCTATTCTGACAAGTAATACAACATCAAGTCGTCTAGAACCTATGATATCAACATGGTATCGAGATATTCCAAATCTTGAAATTTTTTCAGCGTCAACTATACCTAATATAGAGAAAATGTTTGAAGGAAAAGATAATATATATGCCAGTGTTAATATTTATAATCAAACATTTCCGGATGCATCTGATGATTGGTTCAATGCACAAGACTATCACAGCTTCTTTCACAACGAAGTACTCAAAAAGTATCCTAATAAAAAGTGGTACGTATTTGTAGATGATGATACATTTATTTATATTGATTCTTTAATAGAACAGTTAGAAAAAATTAACTCTTCAGAAGACCATATAATAGGAAGATCTTTCCTTATTCCAGATGATTATCGTGATAAGTTCTCTATTAAAAATAAGTATTTTCAATTTATTCATGGAGGCTCTGGATTGTGCATTACAAATCCATTGGCAAAACAAGTATTTCCAAAATATAAAGAATGTGTCGATAAATTCCCTTTTGTAATTTCTGATTTAAGAATAATGCTGTGTTTGGATTCATTTAATAATGCATCTCAGCAATATCTTGGGTGGAAAAGTGGTTTCAATGCATTGATACCAACAAAAGAGTCACCAGTCGAAGGACCTCCAGTATCTTTTCATCATGTTGTCGATAAAGAAGCAAAACGCATGTGGAATGCAGTACATTCTGAATGGGTATCGGGAAACAAAAGATCAATTGTCAGCTGGATCAATTATACATTAATTGACAGATATTTGCCTGTTGATGATACAAAATTCAATTTTATGTTCGGATATAAAATAGTTAAAGGCGATAACAGGGAAGAGGAAGGATTTTATGCGTCAACCCCTATAGAACCTGTTTATGATTATTCAAATATTACGATTGTTAAGTACAGACAGCAATTTTGGAACAAGTTTGTTGATTATCGCTGTACAAAAGATCTTCCTCCCGGTGTTTTTCATTTATCTTCGCGAAATATCGATGAAACAGTTCTGTTTGAGCTCTTAGTTAACTGCCCAACACCAAAACTTATACCACATAGAAAAGGAGCTGTTAAATTTAATTACAATCTATGATCAAAATTTCAATTTTTATTTTTTGTAATAGTTTTTATTCAAACTTCACCATGTTTGTAAGTCTCCAGAAAGGATTACTACGATATACATAATAATGCTGTTATTGTATTAAATATGATTTAAGTTCATATGAATAAGTTCTTGCTTCTGAATAATGACACGTCTATAAATCAATTTTCAGATATAAGCAAACAAAGAAAAACATTATCTTTTGATAAATAAGTGAAATTAGCACATCGCTATTTAATAAAAACAAAACTATCCTTGCGTATATTATTGTTTTGCCCTTGATTTGCATTTTCACTGATTTCATATTTTCGATTTTGATTCCATTTTTTAAAAAACGCTTCTTTTCTATACAGAGCGGCATAACAATCAAACTTCTTGATATTGTTTGAAATTTGAGTAATAATTGCTGAATTTAAAATATTTTTTAATTTAATTTAAATTTCAGCGCAAGAACATTTTTGGACTTTGTCTTTCAAGATAAGTAGGGATGTCATTTATTTAAGGGATAAATCAATGTCATTACACTATTTTTTTTTCCTTCCTAAGTCTTAATTATCTTCCAAAACAACATACCTAAGATAAGAATCTTGTTAGAATTCCTTAAAACTCACGTAACGTATTGTTTTATATTGTGTTCTTCCACATCTGACTTTTTTTGACTTTTTGATCATCATTGACATTTGGGTATGTAACTTTTTATTTATGACAAACAAGCAAGCCAATCATTACCAAACTTTATTGGCAGATCAATTTGTGATGGTACTGTAAATAACGTGCAACCGATTATATTCTTTTCAATTTTCAATTCAACTTAATATGAAAATAATCAGATATCAATGAATATTAGTTTTTAATAATTTTTAGAATCCTTTCACGCCCGTGAAAAATTCATAAATTGAATTCAGAAAAAGCGAGACCAATATTTTTAAAATATACAGTGATTTAATGTGTTTAGATGTAATATTCAACGTTAGAAAAAATTTCCAAAGTTTTAATTTTTTAAAAAAATAATTTTTTTTTCAACTAATATTAAATAAAATAATGTTACAAATAGAATTAGCTTGGTAGAGATTTTATATTCAATTATTTTCAATAATATTCAAATTGAAAAATATTCGTAAATACAATCATTCATAATTACACACTTTATATAGTGTTTTTTTTTTTTGATATGGAAGAAAAATATAAATATTTTTATGAAAAATTGTTTTACATTCAAATTCTATTTTTCGATTTTTTCGTTCGAAAAATAATATTTATAAGTAAAACAATAACATTGTATTTCAAGTTTTTGAATCAAAGATGTCAAATTTCAAATATAATTTGTCGACCACTATTTTTTTCACTTCATTTTTTAAAAATGTTTCTTTCTTTATTAATCGTACAAACAAACGTTAGAAGAGTCACCGACTTCACATTCTTCGCCAATATCCTCATCGATGGCGTCAACATGAAAGAGGTGATGCCAGAGGGAAATGAATTGTCATGGTCCCAAGCTAAAACATGGGCTACAAAATGGCTGAATTCTAAGCTTAAAACTAAAGAAATTGTTAAAGAATTGCCTTCAGACATGATTACTGGTCTCAATGAATGGTATAGCAAAAATAAAGGATATTTCCATAATACAACAGCATTTAATGATCCTGTGTTGAAACCAGTCTTGGAAATGCTCAAACAACCAGTATTCGACAAGCCAATTATCGATTTAATCTATGATAATTCTGGATATATTAAGAGACTTATTAGTGCACTTGGCTTCGACGGAAAAAGGATCCAAAAATTCATCACGAACTTGAAGGATGCTCCATCTAAGGCACAGATCCTTGACATCCTCGAAGGATTCAAATTCCACACAAACAATTTTTATCATATGATTGATGCTTTCACAAATATCATGGAAAACGAGGAATTCACAATTGGAGAACTTCCTGGACACTTCTTCTTTGATTCAGATGCATTCAACATCGCCTATGAAGAAATTCCTGAGTACATCAAGAACGATTATATCACAATCACAGAAATGCTCATGGAAGTCAACAATCTTGTTGATTTTGCATTTGGCTTGATCGACGCAATTAAGTTTTACGCACAAAATATGATGAAATTCTCATTCCAGCCTATTTCAACAATAATTCCACAGGATGCCAAGGATTTGAGGAAGAGGATTTCAGAAATCATTGGGCTCTACAATGAAATGGCCCAAGATAAGAGATTACCAGACGAAATTAGAGAATACCTTGCGTTAGGTAAGCCAATTGTTGACGGATTACGTTCATTCATTGAACATGGCTTCTCAATTGAAGGTTTCGAACAAGTTATTTCTGGATTCCAAATGTTTGATCACTATAATAATCCAGATAAGAACTTAATGCAATTAGTTCCAATGGAAATGGTGTCAAAGGCTGGTGATGTTGCTAGTTATGCTGGTAACCCTAAGGGAAGTGTTAAAGAGATAATCAAAACTTTGAATTACTTCAATGTCCAAATGTTTAACGGCACAGAGACCGACGACGAGTTCTACAACAATATCAAACAAATGTGCAAAGATCTCACTACGGCAATCGATGCGTTTGATAGTATAGTCGATTTCATTTCTGGAATTTTAGACATGACACAAGACGCGTTCGAATTCATTAAAACAATCAAGACAATGCTTCAGGCGTTATCTCCAGTCAGCAGTTTTGTTACATTCCTTGATGCAATCGGTCTCAATGGTTATCGCAAGGATAACTTACTTGGCGCCATTGCAGAAATCTCCAAGCTATTGAAGAAGTTCGGTTTTTATATCCCAATCAAGGAAACCGCAATCGATTTCTTCGACGCACTTAAAGACAAGGTCAGTGATGACATGAAGATGGGCGATTTCTATGACTCCACATCCAATCCAAGCGGTGTCAACACATTTTTCAAAGGTGTTGTCGATTTCGTTGATGGCAAATCAGTCAGTGAATCATTCGCCGATTTCAAGATCTTCGGCATTAACCCAATCAAGACACTCAAAAATATAAAGGGTAGCAATGACAAGTCTATCCTAGGCATCATCCGCTGCATCTCCGACGGTAGTTCTACGGCTTCTATTGCTAAGAATATTGAAAACACAATCAATACATTCGCCAAAAACGACGACATCACAATCGACCAGTTATTGGGTGCTGCCGGTGTCGACTCCAAGGTATACTATAACTATATCAATACATACTACCACTTAAACGATGGCGTCAGTAACATCATATCATTAGCAGACGTCAAAGGCTACGAATTCATGTCATCACTCCACACGTTCTCTAACGAAACACTTCAGACTAAGATGATCACTGCTGAAAGTGTTGCCCAGGTCTCTAAGTCATTGCAAGTCAACGTCCTCGACACAATTGATAAGACGTCAAATGCAGGATTCATCGCAGGCATGGTCTTACTTGCTATTGTTATAGTTTGCATAGCTTCATTAGCAGGATTCATTGTCTACAAGAAGTTCTATGAGAAGAAGACAGAAGAAGAAGCACCTAAACAAGTTGAAGATCCAGTAAATGAAGAAAACAGCAATCAAGCTTAATTTAAAACTTATATTTGTTCTTCATCATTTTTTTTTTTTTTTGCAATATGTTTCAGAGCCATGAATAGTATATGCATGCCAGAATAATTCAATTCTATTCTAGAGTTCATCAAATGCTGGATATATATGACTTAATTCTGGAAAAGCACAGTTCAAGTTATTGAAATTTAAGAAAAATTATGGGCGATAAAGTATACAATTTTCAAATCAGGTGTTTTTAATTTAAAAATGAAAATTAGTTAGATACAGGAGTAATAGAAAGTGCTGGAGCCAAAAAGTTCATCAGCATTTTAAGAATTTCGTACTGCAGACTGAACAAAAGTCTCAGACAAGTATATTTTATGTCACCTTCTCCATTCATCTTTCCAAGTGCCATTATTCTCACTACACCATGGCCTGAGTGTCCAGACTCTTTAGACTGAGCATCATATGGCGATGGAATCTCATATAATCCAGAAATTGTGCTACCATCCATCAAGTAACAATCTAGATTCAATTTGAACCCATCAGGTATATGTGATGTTTTATTAAACACATATCCAGACCCACCACCTCCACCTGTATTTTGTCCAGTATTGCCACTTGATGCGCCACCAAACCATCCACCACCTGCACCACCTGAACTACCAGTATGATTTCCTCCATATCCAAAAGCACCATTTTGATTTTCAAAGCCTCCTGTTCCAGGCCCATTTTGTTTTCCTCCATTTGTTGATGGACCATAGCTAGATGCTTGGCCTTCTAACCCACCACCTGCACCACCATAATATGACTTACTTCCATCAAATTGCCCACCACTTCCACCTCCTCCCGCAACTATTACTCTATTATACAAACTGTCCCCACCAATTCGAATATCTGTCGCTCCACCACCTCCATTGCAATTTGTACCACTGCCAATATTCGTTCCACCACCGTTAAAACCGCCTGTCACTTTTTTAATTGTAGAATCAGTTCTTGGTGTTGGCGAGCCTCCGACATATATAAAAACTTGCGTCCTTGTTTTTAGAGTCAGAATTCCAGTAGAATATCCACCTTTACCTGCTTGAACAATAGTGTATGAAACAGATTGATCATATGTACGTCCTCCTTCTGCACCCCAGACTTCTAGTCTGTAAACCCCAGCATCAAAGAATGCTTTATATCCAGTACAATCGTCATGTGTCGAGCATGGATATTTTAAAATATATGGGTTGGTCCCAGAAACCTGTAGTGACCCTTTGGAGCCATCTATTAGGGTAAAGGTTATTGCATATGCATGAAATATTAAAAGAAACACCATTTTTTATTTTCAAAATCGTGAAAATCATTCCCTCATTTTAATGCCGGAAAATTCGGTCTTACTTTGTTTTCTATCAATAATTACTAGAATTTATCAGATAAGAATGTTTTTTTTAACTATATTATTTTCTTTTCTGCAATAATTTTTTTTCACCAAAACTTGTTGCACATACTAATGCCGTTTGAGCACATAAGTATAAATCGGTCATGATTTCAACTCAAATATAAGTCATTTGCCGATTTCACTAAGACAAATATTGTATAATTTATATTAGATAATATAACTTCCTAAATTCTGTGATAACACTTTCTTTTTCGAATCTAATTTTGAAGGTATGCGAATTCGCATCATATTCATATTGGAGACCCCTATGGACATAAGGAAACATACTATGTTATTTTTATTTCGAAAAAATAACTCTTTTGCCTCTGTTGACAGGTTTTTCCCGGGTCCATAGGTGTGATAAAGTCTAATAAGACGATATATTTATGGAAAGCTTTCAAGAATTGATCTTAATGCATTCCTCATAGATTCTGGTGATTTATCTAGTTTGTTTGCTTTTGTCATACATTGACATTGACAAGGAAGAGAACCACAGCCACAGTCGCAGAACCATTTTGTCAAATTTAGTTGAGTTACGCGGTGATTTGCATGGCACTGATTCTTGCATGCTTGGCATATGCACTGACCAGTTTTACAGCAGTCATGACAGAAGTACGGTCTTCCTGGAACCATATTCGTTCCAGTAATCATATATGAGCAGTCTGTTGCTTTATTAAATATTTGTTTTTGTTCAGGAAAAGTATTGATAAGTTTTCTCGTATTTTCCATCGAATCATCAATTTTTGCAACTAGATCTGATTTTATGATATTTAATTTATTGTCTAAATAATTTTTAGAAGATTCAATTTTTTCTTTCAACTCATTTTTAAGATTTACAATTTTTTCAGCGAGTAAATCTGATTCTTTTGCATTAATTGCGTTTGATAGGTAATCTCCCATGTTATCGAGCATTTTAATATTAAGGATTAAAGCAAGAGTTCTTAAAGAATAAATAATATCTTCAACTGATTTAAAATTGATTGTTGTATAGCTTAATAGTTTGCACTTTCTAATAAAATCTATATCATCGGGAAGATTAACAAAAATAGTGGAAAAAATTTTTGGATTTAATTTTGCTTGACTGAGAATTGTTTTAAGTTCGTTCATCGATCTGCAGTTGATGAAATCAATATCATTCCCGTAGTAATTAATATCTGCTGCTATTGCAGACCAATCAGGAATAATTCTGGCCATTAAGTTGACACTTTTATTGGCTAACAGCTTGTCACTTTATAAATTTGGTACAATTGCAAAATGTGTCAAATTTTATTATCATTTCAAAAACTCTTTATTGCACACACAATAATAATGATATTTTTAGACAAATTCATGCTACACAATATGTTGAGTTTGTTCCAATACATGTTTTATAAGTATATTATAGTTAAAATGCAATGATGCGTATTTGTGTAATGATGTGCTAATATGCATTATACAAACTCTAATAGTGTTTAATATAAATCTATTCAGAATAAAGACAATAAAATATTATAATATTAAGAATTCTTCTTACCCAGATTAAGTTGGAAGCTTTGCTTCGGAGTGCTGGGTAAGGCTCCCATCTGGAGCCCTAACTTTGGACCATCTTTCTTGGGACCGAGATTTGAGCTTAAATTAAATTTCAGTCCAGTGTTTGATGTTGAATCATCTTTCTTGGGACCGAGATTTGAGCTTAAATTAAATTTCAGTCCAGTGTTTGGTGTTGAATCATCCTTCTTGGCACCAGGAATTGAGCTTAAATTAAAGGTCATTTTAGAGCCTGGCTTTGATTCATCTTTGTTAGCGTCACCAGTCATTAGCTTAGGTGCTGATAAGTTTAATGCTGCGCTTGGCTTTGAATCATCCTTCTTAAGACCGAGATTTGAGCTTAAATTAAAGCTCATTTTAGAGCCCGGCTTTGATTCATCTTTCTTTGCGTCACCAGTCATTGGCTTAGGTGCCGATAAGGCTAATCCTGGTTTTGGAATTGACAAAGGTTTCAGGGCAAGGCCACCAGGCTTAGGAGCCTCTGGCATAGTTTCTTCTTTCTTTTCTTCAGGTTTCTTATCATCTGCAGCAATTTCTTCCTTCTTTTCTTCTGCAGGCTTTGTTTCTTCCTTCTTTTCTTCAGCTGGCTTGGCTTCTTCCCTCTTTGGAATAGATAAGTTCAGTCCTGGTTTTGGGAGACCGCCAAGATTTAATCCTGGCTTTGTGAGACCGCCAAGATTTAGTCCTGGCTTATTGGAACCACTAATATTCAATCCTAACTTTGGCTTCTTATCGTCAGTAGCATTTTCGGTCTTTGTTTCTTCTGCTGGTTTATCAGATTTGTTATCTTCTGATTTCTTTTCCTCTTCTTTCGGCTTTGAGCTCAATGAAATGCTACCAAGTGCTGATTTAGAATCATTCTTTAAGCCGCCAAGATTGAGTGAAAGTGCAGGTTTAGCAGCAGTGCCAGAATCACTCTTTGCGCCAAGATTGAGTGAAAGTGCAGGT
>MRSU01003060.1:0-22058 GCA_008369845.1 Trichomonas gallinae | reverse complement strand
GATATAAAATTGTCCTAACAATCTGACACGGCCACCGGCTTCGATACGGTTTACCGGCTTCAAAATGGGGTCACTGTTAAATATAAAAACAACAATAATATACTTATATTAGTATTTTCATGATAAAGAGAATATGTTGATATAAACAAAACTCTGAACTAAGGCA
The DNA here is from genome assembly GCA_008369845.1 of Trichomonas gallinae. NCBI lineage: Eukaryota > Parabasalia > Trichomonadida > Trichomonadidae > Trichomonas > Trichomonas gallinae. The sequence continues at coordinate 21,892 of MRSU01003060.1, read as the reverse complement.
CAAATAACTTGGATGAATAATCCAAAAAACATTGATGAGCTTGATTGCAATTTCAATATGTCATGGAGAAAACCAGGGGCATAAATGGTCGTAAAAGCTATATAAGAAGATATAATTTGGATAATAATAGAAAACATAAAATATACTCTCTTAATTGTCCTATCTATTATGAAATTAAAATATAAAACTGCAACAGATATAAATGAATTGAATAAAATCAATGGAGTAGCTAAAATCAGCCAATTTGAAGTTGGATATTCTAAATTATTTGCTCCAATTGCAAATGGGATGTGATTTTCTGTAAATATGCAGATATTGCACTTAAATAACACTGTTATCATGACAATTAGATACAAAATGCAAATAGTTGGTAGATTTTCGAAATATTTTAGGCATGACATGCCAATAACAGGAATAATCGAATAATAGAGACTTAAAAACTGTACAAATTATCAATTGATAAAATTTTCTTATGAAAATCAGTACATTTGTCAGTTGTAATCAATGGATTAAGAAAAACTAAGGCCGAAACTATTAATGAAAAAGCACAGGATGTCGTAAAGAATTTTTGTGCAAAATAATACTGCAATGCTGCAATAAGAGTTGATGCATAAACTATTTTGAGCAATAGATCTCTAAGAATAATTAATATGCTAACTCCATCTGATTTAGAAGAAAGAATTGTACGGAATCCACTAAAATAACGAATGGAACCAGACATTTCAACGACGACTTTAGCTTCGTTTGTAGGAGGTATAGTAAAATACAATGGAAAATAATCTGTTAACGGTGAATTTTGTTCTCTATGATACAAATGAAAATATTGCTGGGAATCTTCTTGAATTCCATACACAATTGTCGCAACAACGAAAGATACTTGAAAATCTTGTAAGTGATACGTTGTATTTATATTGGCTGCTATTTCGAATTTAAAATGTGCAGTTGAATTAAAGTTATTTTTAAAATCTATTTGAACTACATAGAATTTTAAACGATCTTCCGTCGATACTTTATGAGTTCTTGGCTCTAAAGGTCTGAATCCAAAATCTACATTTTGAATTTTTCGATAAACCTCCAAGAAACCATAGACAAGCAATGCTAAGGTCAACATAGATACGAATGCATGCAAAATGTCCTCCTTAAAAGAAAATGATTGCTTGAAATCAATTTCTTCTAATTCTACATCATTCATTTTGAATTTTTACAACACAAATTATCTTATATATGCCAAATGTAACAGAAAAACAAGAATTTGTCACTTATTATTTGAGCATTGACTCACGATGATATCAAAATCAGACATAGAATTTTTTTTCACTAATATTGTTGGCTAGTTACTTGTTCTTTTCGATTTTTAATAATTTTGATTTATTATATCCTGATTTTTGCTATGGTAGACTTGCCGGTCACGAGGCAATATGTAGAAATTAAAGTTTTCTTAAATAAAATAACATATCTTTGTAGTTTATTCCTACTATAAAATAACAAATACAGAAAACTTAGTATAAGTAAGTAGTCCTATCGCTCATTCAGTCATTACTTGGTGTGAATTGAAGTTAGGTGGATCATCGAAGATGATATCTACATTTTCTCCGCCTATCTTTACTTGTATTGGTGTATTATTGGCACCTGAGATGTAAATATCTTTACTATCCGATTTAACTACAGCAGGCGTCAATTCACAGAGAAATGCACCTTCTTTATTTTCTTCTTCTGTCATCAGATAATTAATTATATAAATATATGTCAAACCGCCGACAACTGCAAAATTTTAAAATTTAAAATTTTTAATTTAACATCATTGGAATCAAATATGTTGAAGTTTATTCACAGAATTTTGTAAATTTTTATACGGGCGCGAAAGAATCATGAAATTGTTCTAAAAACATTTATTATCAGTATTATGATTATTTTTGTTATTGAATTGTATTGAAAATCGAATTGAATTTTTTTTGTAAATTTCCACTAAATTTCTTCTTATAGACATATAAAATAAATCCACAATTTTAATTTTGAAAAGATGTTTTCGAAAATTGAATATCCAATGTATTCAATTCAATATATTCAAATATAATGGAATTGACAAAAATTGGCAAGTTGCAACTATATTTTTCATTGATAAGACAGCATTTTAATCATCACATGACTTATAATTTCCGAGTGTAACCATGTGCCATCATTTATTCATCTTCATTACGCAATCGTGGAAAATTTTTTTAAAAGATTATCCTCTGTCAATGAATCATTTTGATATCACAGCAGCACAATGCTGAACTATTAATTGACATGTTGGTACCAGAACTCATGCTATTTGAATATAAGCAAATCTATCCACGAGTGATCTTATCACTACATAGTATATTGTCAATGTTTGGGCAAGTTAGCTGTGCAGATTTGAACTACAGTGCATTTCAGATTATTATTATTTTTTTTCATTAAGCAACAAGAATGTTTCAACATATCTTAACTCTTCTATTTTTGTTGCTACACGGATATATTTCGATTTTTAGGAGAATTTCCCGTAACATTATGCAAGAAAATTATTACTCATTAAAATAACATAATATTCGAAGGGAACACAAACATTTTAATGTGAACCTTATTTCCTTTACATTGTTCACTATAACTATAATCATATTAACAATATCTCATTTGACTTTTAATTGTGGAAATTCTTAGATATCTTATATGTATTGGGCACAAGCTGTCTACACATTACATACAAAGCTTTAACATCTCATTTTTATTGTATGATATTCCAATTAATTTTATTTATTTACAATGCTTGGCATTTACATATGCTGGTAAAGGTTTATAATTTACTTAATTTGTTTTTTATTATGATATCCAACTATTTTCAAGTTGTATTGCATTGAAATTCAACATGCAAAGATTGCTACTACATGTATATCCAAAGCATTGTGTATTAGTCAGATCCATCTATTAGCTAAAAAAATATTTTTATTTGAATATTTATTTTCTAGAATGCGATGCAGTTTCCAGATATGACCGAATACAGATGCCAAAGGACAGCTTATTTTATAAATTGTCGAGTGAATACTGTAAAACTATTATATATTTCGCAGATGATTTCTAGAAAACGGTTTGTTTGCTGTTTTGTCAATTTTTTTCTAAAAAAAATATATATAGATGGGAGGTTCGTCTTCTTCGGTATCGAGAGAGTATATCAATGCTCTTTCCACATTACTTCAAAGAAGCTACAAGAACGAAAAGTTCTTGGATAACATCTTAAGCAAAGCTCCACATCGTATTGAAGCTCCACCTGTTGATCCGAAAATACTGAACCAAATTGCAACAGATCAACCGGACAATATTATAGAATTATTAAAACAATGCGTAGATTACATCGAACAGTTTGAGGAATCGAAATCAGATTTAACTCCACCGGAACATGATAAATTTTCACTCGTTTTACAACTCTTCGCTACTGCATCGACAGTTTTAGCTCACAATCCGAAACTTATTAAGCAATTTGAGCAATTAGTTGTTGTCCCAGGATCCGAAGTCGTTTATACAACAGATGCTCCTAAGAAGGAGAAGAAAGAAAAGAAGGTTATTCCACCTGCTCAGCCAAAGAAAGGCAAGAAGCAGCCAGAACCAGAATCAGAAGATGATGAGGAAGAAGAAGAGGAGGAAGAAGTTGTTGAAAAGCCAAAGAAGAAAGGAAAGAAGTCTAAAGCTGCTGAACCAGAGCCAGAACCACCGAAGAAGGGAAAGAAGGGAAAGAAACAACCAGAACCAGAGCCAGAGCCACCAAAGAAGGGAAAGAAAGGAAAGAAGCAACCAGAGCCAGAACCCGAAGAAGAGGAAGAGGAAGAAGAAGAGGAGGAAGAGGAAGAAATTGTTGAAAAACCAAAGAAGAAAGGAAAGAAGGGCAAAGCTGCAGAACCAGAGCCAGAAGCACCAAAGAAGAAGAGCAAGAAAGCTAAAGCTGAGCCAGAACCAGAAGAAACACCAAAGAAGAGAGGAAAGAAGGCTAAGGTTGTCGAAGAAGATGATGAAGACGAAGTTCCAAAGAAGAAAGGCAGGAAGTCTAAGGCAGCTGAGCCAGAACCAGAAGAGGCCCCGAAGAAGAAAGGGAAAAAGGCTAAAGCTGTAGAACAAGAAGAAGAGGAAGCTCCGAAGAAGAAAGGCAAGAAATCAGCAGCAAAGGCACCGCCAGTAGAGGAGGCACCAAAGAAAGGTAAGAAGGGCAAGAAGCAGCCAGAACCAGAGCCAGAAGAAGAGGAGGAAGAAGAGGAAGAAGTCGTCGAGAAGCCAAAGAAGAAAGGAAAGAAGGGTGCTAAGACTGCTGAACCAGTAGAAGAGACTCCAAAGAAGAAGGGCAAGAAGGCTAAAGCTGAACCAGAACCAGAAGAAGCCCCGAAGAAGAAAGGAAAGAAGTCTAAAGTTGTCGAAGATGATGAGGATGAAAAAGAAGTTCCAAAGAAGAAAGGCAGGAAGTCTAAGGCAGCTGAGCCAGAACCAGAAGAAGCCCCTAAGAGGAAAGGAAAGAAGGGCAAGAAGCAGCCAGAACCAGAGGAAGAAGAGGAGGAAGAGGAAGCCGTCGAGAAGCCAAAGAAGAAAGGAAAGAAGGGCAAAGCTGCAGAACCAGCCAAGCCAGAGAAGCCAGCAAAGAAGTCAAAGAAGCAGCTAATCGAGGAAGCTGAAACAGCAACAAACAAAGTCAGCCGCCAGTCCATGTCATTACTCTCCAGATTCACATCAGCTCTCTTCAAGTGCTTGTTCAAGTCAAACATCACAATCACAAACAAGGATACAGGCATTTGGCTCGACATCTCCAAGGAAAACGAGAGCGCAGCACTCACACGCTATGACCTTGTCCATACAATCCTTGCAATCACAAACATTTCAGCTGTCGCACGCCCACTCAAGCAGCTTCCACGCTACATGATTTCTGTTCCACCGTTCCGCAGCGACTTATTCATCAACTCCCTCTGCCGCATTGCAACATCATTTGTCAACGAGTTCAACAGTGGTAGCATCACAGTATATAGCGCCGAAATGATCAAGAACTGCTTTGCTCTAGTTGCCGATTTCGCAACAAAGGATCCACTGTTTGCTAGAGGATTCGCTAAGATTGACCCAGAAGTTGCCATCACAGCATTCACAGGCCAGCCAATACAGAACGAACTTATTTTCGACCCAACATCTGCATTCTCCAGCGCATCTTTGTCATTCCTCTACATGATGGCACTCAACAACCCAGCATTTGTATCTGCTCTCGCTACCAAGGACCTTTCCAACAGATTCATTTTCGACCTCATCTACACAATGCAGTTCTCATACGAGAAGGTTGGTGTTTGCTATGTCCACTCTATCCTTATATCCACGCTCATGCTCCTTCTCAACGACAAGCGCGCAGTTGAGAATCTCATGGCACCACAGAAGCAGCGCCTTTTGGTTAACTTCAAGCCACACTCATCAACATTCGTTGACTTACTAATCGAAATTGTCCTTAATTTATCGAAGAATGATTCTCTTCTCCCATCTATTGTTTGCCTTTACCACCTTATTTCTGAGCATATACAGGAGATTTCGCTCTTCTCAACATTCAAGCTCCTTCAGCTCTTCGAGACTATCGCGGAGAGCACACTCAACGACAAGAGTGAGCGTAACCGCCGTCTCTGTGAGATCTTCATGGAGGGCTTCGTCCGCAACATGATCCGTGGCGTCAACATCCGTGTATTGCTTGTCCAGAAGGCACCAATCTTCCGCAAGCTAGAGAACGACGACACCCTTGAGTTCAACGAGAGCCTCGAGGCAATCTCTGAATTCCTCGGCAAGGCTAAGGAAATGATGGCTAAGGCCAACAAGAAGACAATGGGCACAGAAGAAGCTTACGAATTGTTCAAGGGCATCGATATGGAAGAATTGCTTGAGGATATTGATGTTGAATTCGATCCTCATCCACATATCTTCGCTGGCGAAATGAAGAAGACATGGGTTGAGTGGTCTGAAATGTTGTCACTTAAGGCTTACGAGGCTGAGGCTAACTTACTCAGCCAGGTCCAAATATAATCATTCTATATTTTGCAAATCGTTAAAGTATTTTATTTAAAAATTGAATTATTTTTTTTTCTTCATACCAACATCAGAATTTTATCAAATTCACAGGAATTTAAACTATAAAAAGATTTCATCTATAAAATTAAAACAATATTTTATTTCGAAAAAACTATTTCGTGAAACTCTCTTTATAGGAAGCACATTTTTATTATTTATGAGAAAATATGTTTATTATCAGCTTGTGATGAATCGAATTCATTAAAAATTTTATCTTCTTGAAAAAATATTATAAGAATGATTCCATATTGATAAATAAGTATGCTCATATTGTAGTGATGCTGTGATTAAGAGGAAATAGCAAAATATCAATACTGATTTTTTTATTAAAGCAGGGTCTAAATTATTAAGAGAGGGTCATTTATAATGGATAAAAATATCCGTGATGTTTGGGCTCATAATCTTGAAGATGAAATGAAAAAGATTTCCGAGCTAATCGAAGACTATCCATATATAGCTATGGATACTGAATTCCCTGGCCAAATTGCTAAACCATTTGGAAGTTTTGCTTCCCAAGAAGATTACACTTACCAGCTTACTAGATTAAATGTAGATTTGCTGAAAATCATCCAAATCGGTATCACTCTTGGCGATGGACGCGGCGGATATCCTCAGCCGACATCTACTTGGCAGTTTAACTTTAAATTCAACTTAGATGAAGACATGTACACATCAGAGTCCATCGAACTGCTTCAACAGTCAGGAATTGACTTCAAGAGATTTAATAATGAAGGTATTTCTCCATTTGATTTCACACAGCTTCTTTATACATCAGGACTTGTCATGAACGACAAAATTGTATATTTAACCTACCACTCAGTCTCTGATTTTGCATATTTGCTCAAGATGTTGACTTGCAAACCTCTTCCAGCAGATATCAAGGAGTTCAACAACCAGCTCAACATATTATTCCCGAATTACTACGATATTAAGCTTATCGCAAGCAAATTGGATATAATGGGTGGCGGTCTTCAAGCTTTGGCGAATGAGCTTGGTGTCTCTCGTATTGGTCAGGCTCACCAGGCTGGTTCTGATGCATTAATTACCCTTGATACATTCACCGCATTGATGAATAGATATTTTGGAGGAAACCTCGAAAAGAAAGAATACAAGAACCTTATTTTCAGCATTTGTTAGTAAAACCATTAAATTTTCAACTCCAAAATCAAATTTTAATTTATCAAATTCAAAATAATCTATTTTATTCAGTTTCTCATTCATATCTATTATGTTCATAAGCATCAAAGAATATTTACCAATGATTTAATTCATAATTATCTTTTTTTTTTTAAAAATATATTTTTGATTTCAAAAAATCATTAATAGTATCTTAAAAATAAATTTGCGATACCTGATTGAAACACCTGCATTATATAAAGACTTACCCTGAATTAATCAATGAATATACCATAGTATCAAAGAAACAATCAAAATTATGTTAATACAAGCATCATGTATGCAATTACTATTATATGCTGTATTTCGAGTTTTGAAAAAAAGTAATAATGTTTACATGTCAAATTCTGTCATGTAAATACTTAATATTGAGAACATGGCCGTTTAATTTTTGTGTTCGCTAATAGAAGAATGTTTTCGCATAAATACTCTATGAAAGGGAACAAGTATTGGAAGGATGAGACATTAGTACGTGAAATACTCGATATTTTCCGTAGGTATCCTCGGAACGAAATTAATTTTGCAGAAATGAGCAGACAATCAAACATTAGCGCTAAATCAATAAGTCAGTGGTACTATAAATGGGATAAAGATCATAGTTACGTTCCAGGCAAAAAATTCAACAAAGCTGTAATTTTATCAAGCTCTGATCATGAAGTTCCTTACAGTAGCTATCCAAATACTGCCTATAGCACACCATATCTACCTAAAACTACATATATTCCTCAAGAAAAATGTTCCACGCCAAATCCTTCGTTTGAACCGTTTAGATTATCGCCATCTGTACTTGAAAGAATGAATGATAGATATTCACCGCCACCAGTTAAAACAAACAATCATTATTATAAAAACAATAATTATCATTTATCTCCACGCTATGTTTCGCCAGAAGATACGCCAGAATATGAAAGTAAAGCGAGAAATACTGTAAAATTTGTAGGTGGCCTTTGCGTTTGGTTTATTTTACTTGTAATTATTTATGAAATCGCGGTTAATGCGTTTTGGCATACGATTAATTTAATTTGGATTCCAATTTTAATTGCAATTGTTTGTTATAGCTTTGAAAAAGCATTAGATGCTGATGGAATATGATCATCTTTAGCAAATTAAAATTACTCCAGAAACACATCATTAGACACCATATTTGTCGACCTTATGGCTCTTAAATTTTATATATTATTTGTAATTAAATAAATTTCCAGTTAGTATTTGTAATTTGTAAAGAAAGATATATTTTTACATCTCTATATCAATTAAACAGATTCATTTTTGCGTTTCTCGATTATTGAAAAATATTCAATTATGATTGGATCAATGAATGACTCTTTTGCATCCCATCCAGTGAGAAATGAAACATGGCCGCCTTCTTTTGTATGAACAATTGCCATATTCTGTGAATGATTAATTTCTTCAATAGGAAATAGATAAGGGCGTGTGAAAGGATCATCATCAGCGACAATAAATAGCGTTGGAGCTCTCATTTTGCTTACAAGGCCTTTGAGATTTGTTAATTTGTATAATTCTTCTCTGTTTTTCAGTCCCAGACTTGGAACAGTGAACACATCATCAAACTCTGATATTGATTTAGTCTGCTGTGCAAGTTTTCGAGTCTCTTCTGGAACAAAACTGTTCTTTCCGATTAAATGATGTAATTTTGAAAGGATAAATGATAGGAAATACTTCTTCATTATGTATCCATTCAAGTAATCCGTGCATTTCTGCATATCGCAAGGATTCGAAACCAATATAACACCATCAACATTTCCATCTCTCGCTGAATATTGGGCAGCAAGGCAAGATCCATACGAATATCCAATTAAGAAGATGTGAGAAGCCTGGGGACGAATGTGTTCGATGATCTCTTGCAAATCTGTAATATCGTAATTATTGTAAAACTTTGCAGATCCTGTAAATTTTGCGCCAGAACAGCCTCTCGCATTGGCTACAACAGCTTTCCAACCTTGTTTTGAAGCAATTTCAGCAATATTGGAAACACATGGTTCTCTCGTCCCTCCACAGTACGTGTGGCATATAACAAGTATCGGAATTTTATCTGCTGTTGTCTCAGGAACAAACCAATCAAGGAATGTGCTGCCTCCGTCGGTAAAAGTGAATGGCTCTCTCTTATAATTGTCTTTAGGACGTGGTCTATCGCGCATTCCGTATAGAGTGTGCTGAAAATTGTTGATTAGCCATGGTGCTGGACGGTAAACACGATGAATTGTTTTCATTTGTGCTATAATCGATGACATTTCGCCTTTAAAGTTGTATGAAATCTGCGGTTTGATGGATCTCGTCAATCTGTAGATTACATACAGAAGAATTGCTAAGATTATTGAAGTGATTATGATGAAAATCATTGAACAGTCTTTAAAATTTTTGACATTTTGACATTTTACAGTCAAATCTGATATTTTACAGGCAAAAAAATTTAATTTACCTCAAAGGAATCAATTCCAAGATTAATGCAAGAAATATCGATCTACTCATTCATTAATCAAAAGTAGAAACAACTGAAAGTTTCTTTGGAAGAAAAAAAGGAGAAAATGATGAATTTTCCTCAAGTTTTTGCAAAATTTATTTTTGCAACGTGAGCCATTTTTATGTGTTCATTCCATTGTTATCTTTTATCTCAGTGTTTGCATGGCATTCAACATTGTCTACAAGATCTGAATTTACCAATTCTGTCGTTCTATCATTGGTGCAATTTCAATTTTTTTCAATGCAGCTTCTCCATTATTATCTTTCGTTTCAATTTTTGCACCTAATTCAAGTAATTTTGAAATCGATTATTACGAACTGCAGTAAACAATACTGTTCTTCCATCATTTGTCTTTGCTTCAATATTAGCACACAGTTCAATTAATTTTGAAATAGAGTCAACATTATTTTTATTGGCCGCAGTAATTAATGCAGTTGCTCTTTTATTATCTTTCGCTCCGATATTAGCACCTAATTCAATCAGTTTTGAAATAGAATCGACGCTAAGCTGCAGCATCTAAAGCTGTTATTCCAATATCAGACTTTGCTTCAATATTTGCACCTAATTCAATCAATAGAGAAATTGTATCCACATGATTCTTTTCAGCGGCAACGATTAATGATGTATATCCATTGTTATCATTTGCTTCAATGTTTACTCCTAATTCAATCAGCTTTGAAATTGAATCAACATTATTGTTATAAGATGCAAAAAACTATGCCTTGTCCACGTATATATCGAAAGCATTTCAATGACTCGTAATAGCTGCACCACTCTAATAGTGTTTTGTCTTCGAATTTTTGGTTGAATATTTCTTCCTCAATAATAGGACCCATATTGACAGCAAACACTTCAATATTGTCATGAAGTATATAATACATTTTTGTAGAAGGCTCATAAATGCGTAGAATTTCATCAATTTCCATTTTTCGATAATTTTTCAAATGATTGGGAATGCCAACGATTTCAATATAATGCAGCAATTGGCTTGAGGTTTCATTTCATGAGTTGCAGACCTTTCTTCGAAATGATTATAAATTTTTTTGAAAAGTTCCCAATTGGCGAAGATATAGTAAGTTACATTCAGCTGCATTATCTATAATCAATAAAACAGCAGATGTTCTCCAATTACGTTCAGTGCAAAATTTAATCAAATCTTCGGCTAACTGTTGTTCTTCGCCAGTTTTCAGGTCAAATATACGGCTATAGTACTTTAAATATTCATCGCATATAGTAATCTATAACTCAATCGACATATTTTTAATTCGTCGATTATTTTCGATTCAATATTTGAAGTACTTTGTTCGTTACTTGCGAAATTTAAAAAACGAAAAAAAGCTATTATTCATGCATTGAATATATTATAATTCACATTTATCAGATTTGTAGGAAATATGTTTGCAATTTTCTTCCTATAACAAAGTTTGAGACTTAACACCTCAGCAATAATCGCTATATGTGTACAAATATCAAATGAATCCATAAGAAGTATCAGTTTATTCTTAAAAATCATAAATCATATTTCAAAAATAGATAATTTAAGATAATAAATATTTAATAAATTCATTAGCTTTCAAGCTATAGATAAATATGGCAATTTTCGAATACGAGCAAATAAAATGAAATTTGATTTAAAAAATCGTTTATATACAAAACAATATATATTATAAATAAATCATGGAAGTAAATCTTGAGCTGCTTCTGGCGGTGAGCTTAATAAATCTGGTGCAATTTTAGAGGTACCATTGGAAAGTAGTTCTTCATTAAATGGAGTCTGAACTATAAATGTAAAGTCTCCATTTCCTGAAATTCCTTTAGCAATTCCTTCAACATTTATTGAAGTTCCACAAACTCTCTTTTTATCTGTTCCATCGCCTAGTTGGCCTTTATCATTGTGTCCAAAACCAAAAAGTTGATATCTTTCCGTTTGATAATATGCTTGTTTTGGTAATGTGTAAAAACATGATATTTGGCTGGCTATTTTACCCTCAGGATTGCTTCTCTTCATGCCTATGATGTCACCAAGCATGTAAAGATTTCCATTAAAATCCAAAGCCATTGAATATGTAGATGAGCTTAATATTGAAACAATTTTTGGATAATAGTCAAATATACATGAAAGTATTCCATTGGAGTCAAGCATAAAAACGCTTCCTTGGCACAATGCTAATGAATATGTTGATGAACATGTAATTGTTTGTGGATATACTGGTAGAACTGTCTCAACATACTTATTTGTAAAATAATTTTCGTAAAATCTGAAAGTATTTCCGTTGACAATGCAGCTTAAAGAATTTCCATTTAAGTTAATTTCCGATATTTCGAGAGGAAAACGCTCTAATTTATTGCTAAAGTTTTCTCCAGAGACATAGAACATATTATCTTGTGATTTCCAAATCGTAAAATAATTTCCGCAAATAACTTTCGAAAATTTAATAGATGTTTGGATTTTTATGAATTTATTTGCATCTTCATTAGTTCCTAAACCGAGTTGTCCGTGCGAATTTGATCCAATTGCATACGAATCGCCTGATTTTGTTGTAAAAACGCAATGCTGCAGCCCAGAAGCAATTGCATCGACTTCAGTCTCATCAGGAATATCAACTATTTTGCCTGATTTCTCGTTTTGTGCAATATTTGCAAATGTTCCAAATAATCGAATACTATTGGAACGTTTCATTATAAAATAATGACTTATTGAATAAAAATATATTATAACAGCGCCATATTTAGCATATTTATTTAATAATATAAAATAAAATCCATTAATTTTAATTTGATATTTAATATTTTTATATTTAAGCCCAAATCAAATAACCAATCAATGATAAAAGAAGTATATATTTTATTTATGATATCATATATAGTCTACTATAAAAAAGCAAAATAAAATTTTAAAATATCATTTTTTTAAAATAATATCTGGTAGATTTTAACTAGAAGCACCACCAGCTATTGTATTGCAACACATAAACTTATTTGATTCTGTTAATTTATTGAGCTTTTGATTTAGGAGTTTCAGCCTGTTTAATTGCCTTTCTTAATCTATTATAGCGCCATGCTGCTCGTTCTTTACCCTTTCTCTCAGATTCTTGTAATCTTTCTCTCATCTTAGGCTCCATCTTCAAAATGTTAAGGCTACGCATAAATCTACGCTTAATCTGCTTCTCTGTGAGCTTGTCCTTCTCCTCATTCATAATATAAAGCGGCTTTGGTGGACGATCAACTGGGTCGCTATGGAAAACGTCGTCTAAGCTGTTAGAAGCTGATTCAAGCTTGGTAGAAAACTGCTCTATAGTATTTACGTAGTTTTCACTGTATTGTTGTATAGCTTTTTTATGATTTTCGAGAGCACGCTTCATGCGTAAGTCTACGATAGATGAATTGAATGCACATTTCTTTTCCGGTTGTACTGTTGCATTTTCGACTGGTGGGAAATTTAAAATTTCAAACATCGGTAAAGTCTCATAATAGGATGTAACAAGTGCCAATGTTCTCTTACAGAACTCTTCTTCAACATTTTCGCACGGTTTTTGTTCCCTCTTAGGACTCTTGATTGGAGTTGGGTGTTTCGAGCGATTCATTTCTAAACGAATTTGACGTGAAAATTTTATACTTCAATCTTTTGGCTATTGGTCTATCTTACAATAAACATCATAATTTATATAGAAATGTTGGCCCTAAAACGCGTCTAACGCCCAAATTTTAACATTACAATATTTTATGTCATGTAAATGATTTATATGGCAAAAATATCATTTTAGATTTCCTCAACAAAGCATAATATTCACTATTGGTTAAATGATTTTTATTAAGATTGGTTGTAGTTTGTAAGTTTTAAGCGTCTTGAAATAGAACATTATAATACTCGATAATATATTCAATTCATAAGAATTGGGTGGAATGACTGATAATATTGTCTCATTATGCATAGAAGTGGGAAATATTAAGTATCTCATGAAATTTCATGACTAATCTATGTTACATTCAGCTCATATAAAATATTTATTATGATATTCTAATTTCGCAATTTCAAGATTTAGACTTATCTTTTAGTATTCTTATCATTGACAATCGTACCTGCATTAATTTCACAGTGATTTTCCTATTTCGACGCATAATAATCTTTGGAAGTGGAAAGTTTATTACATTTTCATTGATTTTATGATCTCTCCAGATTTGAAGACTATTGCAGAGAACATGTCTACTCAGATGAATGATAGTAAATTCTTCTCAGCAAGAAGTAAAGAAGATTTCATACTCATTCTTGATGCAAAATCCATTAAACTTTGATGCTATATACATTATTTTTTGCATGATGGCAGATGACGATGATTATGCCTCAGCTAAATCTAAATATTTATGATTTCATTTATCACATGTCCAAACATCACGATGAATTCTGCAATATTGAAGTTGAGACTCCTATCATTGATTATCTTATTTGGATGAATTTTATTATGTCTGTTTGGTGAAGCAATAAATTATGCTGTTTGTTCATAATTTCTCAATTTTAGCACATAATCATATGGTAAAAAGTGAATCTATATGGATATGGATATCACAAATTATAATAATAAATTAACAAAAATCAAATGATGAAAAAGTGACGAAAAAAAACGTCAATGTCTGAAAAGAAGCCAAAAGAGAAGAAAGAAACAGAGAAGAAAGAGCAAAAAGGCGAATCACAGAAGAAAAAATCCTCTGATTCGAAGGCGTCAAAGTCAGATGTTCAAACTCGATTAGCAGACAACGATCTTGTACCTAATGAGCTCAAAAAATACGTTCCACAAGAAGTATGGAATATGTGGAGCCCAATTCGTCGAGATTCGTTCGCAAACATCATCAAAAATCCAAATACTTTCTTCTACAGAAATCGTCCTCCTGGTGATCCTCAAAAAACCGGCCCATTCAGTCCCCAAGAGGAAGAACAGTTCAGAAATAGGCTGAGGTACTTCAGAGAAGAGCTGGAAATCGAAGATGGACTTTGGGGATTATTTGCTGTTCCAATTCGTGGAAGACTCGGCTACCAATGCTCAAATTTCTACAGATTACTCATCAAAGACGGCAAATTACATGATGATAGATATCAACTCGAAGATGGAAAATTAGTTTTCAAACAAGGATCGAAAAAAACAGTTCCACCGAATTCTATGAAGATACTCGAGCAAGAAGCTTTCGATTTCATACAGAGCTGCCTCAAATCAGATGATGGCGAAGCCCCGCAAATGGAAAAACCAGTCAAAAACTTTTCGGCAACTACTCGATCGTCGAACAAAACTAAAGACAAAAAACCTTCAGCAGAGGACAAAGACAAACTCAAGGAGGCACTCGGGCGTGCAAGGAAACTTGCAGAAAAACACTACAACGCGCTCGAAGACCAGATAAAGACATCAGGCGCGAAAGGAGGAGGCGTGCAAAAGAAGCGTAAAAACACTATCGATGATGACTTTTTGTCGTCTTGTCCACTTATTGGATCACCGGATCCTCTCTCTGGGGAGCCTATTAGAGTGCCGATGATGGATGAATCTGGCGTTGTTTATGATATACAATCGTGGAGAGATATATTTAAAGGAGATTTGACTCCAAATATTCCTGTTTACGCAAGTTCTGAGAATGACTTGATCGAGATAACGAACAGGAACTTTAAGAACTATAGATTGCAGATTATCAATATTGCTTGTTAATTTTCAAAAACAATTGTTTTTAATAATAAATAAATCAATAAATATTGTATAACAGCATCTTATATATATATATATATATTTATATATAATAAAACACAAGCTAACATATAAAAACAATTTAAATATTTTACCTTAATTAATCTAAAAGCAATAAGTATGTCATTAGTGTTGTATATATGTAGCTGACAAGACATTTGATGACTATTTTAGACTGAAATATCATATTAAACTGTGATTTGAATAAAATATCCTATTTTTTCTACTGATTTGAAAATTGTGTGGTCATATGCTTATTACATATAATTATACTACATTGTAAACTGAAATAGTTCTCTCAATTTGCAATTATCCATTATCAAAACAGTATTATTAATAATGCTGGCCATAATTATGTATACATATCTATAGATATGAAAAAGGACGGTTATCGGCCTTTAGAAGTCATTCCAATTCCCAAAAATTAAGAAGCTGTTGAATTTTTTTTGTCGGAAAACGGAATCAGAAGAAAGCGAGTCAAAAATATAAAAATAGCACATTTTATGATATATTAGTATAACTAATGTTCGCATATAATTGAATGAAAAAATCGATGATAAAATAATCAATGATTTCATCTGAATTTAGCAGTAGTTATCGCATTCAATATGTTCTATGAATTTTTGATGTATTTTCCGAAATAATTATTATTTTGTTATTGAATTTTGTAGTTAATATGTATAAAAATGCGAATTTTGATGCTAGGTTGAGGATGTAATTCATTAGTCGATAGTTAATTTTAAAAATCCGCAAAATTATTTGATAACAATTCGAAATTTATATTAAATAACTGTACATTTTATATTTTCTTGTCGGATTTGTCTTCCATTATAACAAGTGGTATTTTAAGGACTGGAAGGTTTAACGGTTTGTCTTCTACGAATTCTATATAAATTCTACAGCCGCTGATGACATCACCGTGCAGTTTACGAATGCCTTTATCTGCATCATCAATAGTATCGAATTGAACATAAATAACTGAACCGCGTTTTTCAACTTGTCTAACAAAGCATTGAATCCTTGCGAAAGCGTCAAAAACATCACGCTCTGTTAATGTTAATGGTGTTCCTGATACAACTACTGTCTTTGTTTTACGTGATCTGTCGGAAGATCTATAATTGTCACTAGGCCGGCGATCGTAATAATCTGAGTCACGGCTATAACGTGGACTATGAGAGTCTCTAAAACTATCACGCATTCCGCGTGGTTCGCGATAATTTCTGTCATCATAATCTCTACGATCTGGACCATCTCTGTAGTCAGAACGTGGATCACGATAATCTCTAGATAAGGACATGCTGTCCCTTGACCTTCGCGATGGAATGTTAGAATGCTGTGGTTTTCCAAGAGTTGCTGTAATTGCGTAGCCTTTTAAATCTTTTCCATCATAAAAATCGATGAATTCTTTCGCGCGTTCTGGTGTTTTGAATACAATTTTTAATCCATCGTCGAATATTTCAAGGTTAGTGTAATCATTAAATCCATCCTCTTCGAAGTATTGTCTCATTTCGTCAGTGTCCTCGCCGGGCAAAGGCGAGAACCAAACTTTAGTGTCGCCAAGCATGACTTTACTTTGTCACGTTTTTGTCACATTTTTCAAATTTCATTTTTTTATTTCATTTATTATTATGATTTACAATAAGCAATATGCATATATTTGATTTCATCGACTAAATTCGCATAACTACCAATTTTTGAAAAAACAAAAAATATCAAAATGAACAAATTAACTTGTTAAAGTATGAATTTATTGCATAGTGTAATAGAAATCATTTCATTATGTTGGTTTTGGTTAAATCAATATTTTAACTAATGACAATTAGATCACAACAGCTACAATTATAATATCCTATAATATTAAAACTTTATTTATATTCTAGGAAAGAACACATCTGATGCATTCATATTCAAGAGCCTTAGGGGAATGATTATAATTTTGTATGAAAATTCCATGATATTGAATTTATAACGTGCAGATTTACATAATATGGCTGTATTTCAATGGTGTCTTAGATATTTTATCCATTGTCAAGTTTAAAAGAAAGATTTCAAGTTAAAAAAGATTCTTTTCGTTTATCATTTTATTGATTATTTATTGCGTCAAAACTTTCTTGGCATATTCAAATGGTTGAGTCATTATCGACAATGTGTAAATTTATTATCATTGTAATCATCAATTTAAACCAGAAAACAAAATTGATAAAAATGAATTTTTTTTTTTAATATATGATCTTTTTACTTTCTTCTTTATCGATGATCAAAGAAGATAAGAACATGTTTTCAAGTGATGCAAAAGATTTCTCATTTGACATATTTATCATATTCTGTGGATTCTAACATCCCAGAACTATAATATTAGATTGTTTGTATTTTTTGTCATGTAAATATTATTTGTCAAAATGTACATAAATAAAATCAATATTTTACTTTTTATCAGTGAGTAAATTAAATACATCCTTAGAACCGAATTTTCTGGCAATTTCCATGGAAGTTTCTCCGCTTTCTGTTGAATATTCAATATTTGCCTTATGTTCAACGAGAAGCTTAACGATATCAGCTCTGTTGAACTGTGAAGCAATCATCAGTGGTGTCCAGCCTTGTGGGTTCTTTGCTTCTGAGTCTGCGTTGTGATCGAGCAAAATTTCGACGCAACCAATGCTATTGCTTGAAGAAGCAACCCACAGTGGTGTGAGTCCATCATTGTTCTTCAATTCGATGTTTGCTCCGTTTTCGAGCAGGAATTTCACGAGATCATCAGATCCATTCGCGCAAGCAATGTGAAGCGGTGAATTTCCAAGCTCATCAACACTGTCAACCTTCGCACCATGATGTATCAGCAGTTTAACAGCATCTATCGAATTAAAATTAGAAGCAGAAATCAATGGTGTACGTTTGTAAACGTCTTTGACATCAATTTTTGCATTTTTCTCCAATAATACTTTCATGACGCCAACGAAGTTGTTTTCAGCAGCACATAGGAGTGGTGTCTGCTCGTATCTGTTGACTTGTTCTATGTTGGAATGTTCTGTTTCGATTAATAATCTCACAATTGGAACTAAACCGAACTTTGAAGCGCTTGTCAATGCACTATCTTGGTAAATGTCCTTATAGTCGACGTATATAACCTTGAAAAGCTTGGAGAAATAGCATGGAAGGTTATAATGATTCAAGCATGTCGCCCATGAGTATTCGAGGTTGTATTGCTCCATAATCTCGTTAACTAGGTTGTTGTGATGACCAAGAACAGCATTATCAATGCATTTGTTTGTGATTTGGAATTGCTCTTTAAGCATATCAATGATTTCTCTTGAGTTTCCTGTGAAAGCATTCTCGTAATCCTCTTGTGTAACCTTTTCTCCATTCATTACGAGGTATTTGAAGCAGCTAACTGATCCCCAGCTGGCTGCAAAACTCAAAATGCTCATTTTGTGCTTTTCTGTATCAAATTTGATGCCATCAAGCTTGTGTATCTTCTGGAGTTCCTCGAAATTGTCCCAAACAATGGCATTCTCCAATGATCCAGATTCATATACATTGAAAATGTCTTCTTCTGTTTTGTCTGTGTATTCTTCTGGTATCTCTCCTTGGATGCACTTCCTTAGTATCAATATTGTCTTGATTTCTTTGCAATATTGATAAAATTTCTCTTTCAAGCAGAGATTGTCCTTAGTAGTAAGCAATTGGAGTAAGTCAGCGATGGGCTTCATCCTTTTTGTCCTATTAATGAACACCGAATTAAGGATTTTGACAATCAATCTTTCGGATACAATTGATTGATCGATATCTTTAATGATTCTTTCCCTTATTTCTTGGACATTAGCATCCTCTATGTCCCAAATGAGCTCGCAGAGGCCTAGCAGCTCCTTGCAGTCTTCAGGAAGGTCTGTTAATGAGTTAATTCTTGTCATAAATGATTTTATTTTTCTATCGAAATTGTTAATTTTCGATTTTATTCGTTATATAGCTTCTAAATATAATAAAAAATCTATTTTCATCAAAATTCGCCTGAAAAATTTCATATCTGTCCTAAATCATTGGCTTTCAATTGTTAAATATAGTTATGTGGACTTATTGGTCAAGTTGTTAGGTTTTTGTAGCAAATCAATTTTGAAATGTTTTGAATTCTTTCAAAAAAACGGTAAAATCATATATTAAGAATGCAATAATATTTATTTTTATGTTGTGTAGCGTGTATAATGTCCTATAAACCATAAAATCAAGCAATTTTTTGATAGATCTTGTCAATTTCTCTTTTCAATCATGTAAAATGCATAAAAATTCTGTTAAACAATAAATCATGTGATTTGCACTGTATTCCACGAGGCATAAATCAATAAATAACAATTTTTTAAAAAATCGAATTTATTTCGTTATCTGATGATCTACCAGCCAAACAACAATAAATTTATTGCAATATTATTGTTTTTCTATAAATATATAATATAAATATTGGGATATTTCGAAAATCTATAAGGTAGTTCTGTCCATTTTCCGAAATAAAAATTAACGTTATCGACCAAAACAGTGATAATATTAATAAATATGATGTATAATGCAGTATTTTGTTGTTATAATTAATTCGATAACAAAAAATTTACATAAAATTTTTATCTTCTCAATTTTGAGAATGAAAATTTTTTGTCAGAAAAAAATTATTTCATCATAAATCTGTGTATAAACTTATTTTATATCGATTGTCATAAAACAACATAATGTTATCAAAAAATCAAAGTTTTTCTAATACGATTACATAATACTATTTTAGTTATTATATCTTATATATCTCATTACAATATTGAATTTTTATTCAATAAAATTAGCTCATTACGAAATAGTTTCAAAAATTTAAATTTAAAAACTTATTCATCTGATTTATCATATTCATCATTTGGATAACATATATCATTTCGATGATAGCAGATTTAATCATAATGATTTGCTCCTTTTCTCTAAGAGTTGATGAATTTGAATTCAAGAATTCGATGAAATAGCTGTATTTCGACATTAAATGCTACTCTTTGACAATAATAATGAAAATAAATAAGAGTATAGACTCGTGTCGTTGTATTATGTAATTATGACAATAAACCGTTGAAAAACAGTTGGGGATCATGTTGTTTATGCAGATTTTCTTAGCAAGTAAAATCAATACAAAGGAGAAGAGAGACCTTAAGTACGGCTATTCATGGGATGAATTCTATAGGGATATTAGCACACGTGATGTAAAATTCGAATCTGGAAAGAACAATTAACATTACAAAGCTCTTATTATATTGTCTTTTGTTCCTTCGCTGAGTTCAAGCAGACATCAATTGTCTATGATACACAAACAAGCGAAAATAAAGTTCTTCTTGAAGACTGCTTATTCAAATCAAATAAAAATGAAGGAAATTCAAATGGAGGATCATTTAAATTTGTTACTGCAGGAAATTGTGTACAAAACAGAATTTGTAGCTATAGCTCAAAACTGCATTCATTACAAACAGCTGACTCAATATACTATGGTGTTTATTGTTATGTCGGAACATCATCAAGTGCTAAAAACTCGATTCTTGAATCAAGTGTGATAAAGAGTGGTGATGGAGATTTTGAAGGACATAGCACAATATTTTTATCAAGTGGCTCTAAGAAAATAAAAAATGTCAATATATCATCTTCGGAAGTATACAGGGATTGCATTTATAGACTTGAAGATGCCAGTGCTGAATGCAAAGTATCATATTGCTCATTCATTAATAACAATGGACTTAGTTTCGAAGGATATGCATGCGTACAATATGGATTCAGTAACTCAAAAGTTAGCATTACACATTGCAACTATCTTAAGAACATATTTAACAGCGGATTAATAGCAACTTATGGGCCTAGCCTGTTGATTCAAGATTGTTGCATTATTGATAACTGTAATACACGATATAAAACTTTCAATTGTCCAATAGGAGAAAATCCAGAACTTAAAACAAGATCTATTACAATCGATCATTGTTATGTAGACAAATACACATTCAATACTAAGTATGAAATTACATTCGAAATACAAAATAATATAACAAATCCTTCTATGAATGAACTTTCTCACTTTAATTCAGCTGAGTGTCTTATTCAAAAAACATGCTGCATACGATTTGTTTCTAATGTTAAACATAATAATATTGACAAATATAGAATAGTTGGTGTGATTGGATACTCAATCTATTCAAGTTAATTAGATCGAATAAAAATTAACTCTTTGATTTCAAAATTATAACTTTTATGTGTTAGACTTAATCTAAAAAAGGTTTAGTCTGAAGGAAAAAAGATCAATGTTCTTAATTATGAGTATAAATTATATAATTATAAAATAAATGTAACCGACCATAGCTCAGTTGGAAGAGCATGGGACTGTAGAATTGTGGTTATCCCGGGGTCACTGGTTCGAATCCGG
>MRSU01003059.1:0-13444 GCA_008369845.1 Trichomonas gallinae | reverse complement strand
ATGGTGTATGTACATATAGTATATAGACAAAGTTTGGAGCAAAAATACCAAAAAAACCTGGTTTCTACACCTCTATAATTTCAAACAAAATATTAGAGTTTCCGAATATATCTTTTTACTCAGAGAGTTCATTAAATAACTCAATCATTGCAATGAATATAATGAAATAAAAAAGTTTAAAATTACAAAATACAAACATTTATTTATAAACATGGTTAACATTAATACCACATGAATGTACTTCCAGATTCTTCTTCTTCTATATCGGACATTTCTCTAAAGTTCATTATAGTTTCCATCGTTTCAGCATCATCGTAAATGTAAGTTTCTGTTTCTTCATTATTTTCCTCTACACTTTCTGATTGTCCTTTGTTCTTCAAGTGGCGAGCAACAAGTAATATAGTAATGAGAACAATGATCAACAAACAGACAATAGATACAGCAGCAATTATCCATGAGACAGTTGTCTTAGATTTACTACCTTTGTTATTATCAAGTTGGCCTGCATTAGATGATGAGCTAGAATCAGAAGCAACAAAGAGAGTCCTTGCTGGAGATCTGGTAGGATCTGGTAATGTTGCATCTGGGGTTTTAGAAGGAGTTGTGGATGGGGTAGTATTAGGTGTGGTTGATGGTGTTGATGAAGGTGTAATATCTGGAGTAGTGAATGGAGTCGTCGAAGGAGTTATAGATGGTGTAGTATCTGGAGTAGTGGATGGTGTTGTTGATGGAGTTGTGGAAGGTGTAGTAAATGGTGTAGTAGAAGGTGTTATTATTGGTGTAGTATCTGGCGTTGTTGATGGAGTAATTGAAGGAGTGATACTAGGTGTGGTGGATGGAGTTGTGGAAGGTGTATTTGATGGAGTTATTGAAGGAGTTGTTGAAGGTGTGGAAGATGGAGTTATTGATGGCGTTATAGATGGTGTGGAAGATGGTGTAGATGATGGAGTAATTGATGGCGTTGAAGATGGAGTGCTAGAAGGAGTTAAATTAGGTGATGAAGACGGAGTCATTGAAGGCGTGTCAGATGGAGTTGCTGCGATTGTTGGAGTTGGTAAAGGTGTTGGAGAAGGTAAAGGAGTCATCGTTGGCAATGGTGTTGGAGCTGGAGTTGGCACATATAATAACTCTCCGCCGATTCTTCCTTCTTGCTCGCCTTCGTATGTTAGATAGACACCAAAATACAGTGTTTTGTTATATCCCATATTTGTGAAGTCTGTAACAAATTGCACTCTTTCATGCTGTGGATCGGATGGAATGAAATATCTAAAGTGGCAATCAGCGGCACCATATTTGCTATCTCCGATGACAGTCACCCATTGGTTAACCCAGTTGGTGTGCCAACGGGTTGTGAAATACAATTTATTATAATGGTACTGAGGAATCTTTAGGTAATACCACTCGATCTCTCTGTCCGATGCGTGATAAACGTTCCTTCCATTATGAGGAGTTGTATCGAGCTCTCTCATCTTCGTTTGACAGTACATTCCTCTGTAGTTAATAGGACACTCACACCAGCCTTCTTCACCGCACGTGTTTCCGCTGCAGTTGCCTGGACATTTGTTATTATAAGGAAGAGGGTTCAGGTTGAAAGGAATCGAATTTTCATTGTCTGTTGAAAAGCCACCCATTATAGCCAGCGCGTATTCAATCTTCGCATCAGGGTTGAAGTCATTCGAATAGATGTGGACTGTCAGTGTTTGTGGTTCCATGTCTTTAATGATGATTTTTTCGCAGGGAGATAATTCTTCTTCACCACCTCGTGGATTCATGTTTCCTAAGATGGTTTCGTTTTGGTACTCAACAACTAGATTCAAGTCTGCTGTTAAAGCACCGAATTCATGTGTTAAAGTTGGAAAATCAATATAATTTAATGTAATACTGAAATCACTCTTCCTTTCCGTTGTAATCTCATATATTAGGTGTTGATGTGGATAAATCTTTTGTTTATCCATGAATCTAACGCCTTGTTCTCCGAATCCTAATCCGTCTTTGATTATTGGGACTCCATATCCACCCCTGGCATTTCTAACTGGTCTATCTGTTAGGTTCTTTGCACAATTAACAAGGACTGCTTTAACTAAAGCTGATGAAACATTTCGTTTGTCACTTATATTAGGTTTAAGCGTTGGATAGTAGCCTTCATTGAAGTATTGCTTGATTAAAGCCACAAAACCTGTAATTTGAGCCGCTGATGCTGAAGTTCCAGTCATCGCAATCAAAGATTCTATTCCTGTACCTTCGGAACTTGCATTTGCTGATAAAATGTTTTCACCTGGAGCCATAATATCAGGCTTTTTGAGGCCCCATTCTGATGGACCCGGCGAATTAAATTCTGATGGAGTTATTTCAGTATAATCAGCTGTAATGAAGCTAATATTCACTACCTACATATTTATTATAGCCTGAAAATCCTCTATATTGCAAACGAACACAACTTTGTTCGCTAAATTTGCACAATTTTTGTAATCTGTTGTATTTGGAAAAACAACAGCTAAGGCGTTGAGACTGCCATCAAAGCACTTATCTGTGATGAATATAGAGTCAGATTCATCAACTTGCGAAATTTTGATATTTCTTGAGTCAATCAATTTAGCTGCTGTGTATAATGTGTTTGAGAACTCTCTTAGTATAATTGTATGCACTCCATTTGAAAATGTAACATTCATAAATGGATTATTTGAAGATCCAACTGTTATACCATTAACAGCATCTCCTGGAGCGTAAATCTGGAAGTGATTGTTTCCTGATGGAAAAACAAACAAAGTATCTGGGTTTTGATATGCGAGAATGTTGATATCATCTGTGAATTGAGGCTGAATCATGTTCATTGCGATATTTGATGTCATAATCTGTGAGTCAATATGATCCATTGCTTCATACGCTGAGATAAAGTATGGATCGCTCATATTTCCATTTTCGATTATATGAAGTTTTGCGTCCATTGCAACTCCCGAGTACAGGGCATTATATGACTCATCCAAGTTTTGAGGTTTACCAGCAGCTAAGCCCGCAACGTAAGTGCCATGAGTATGATTATCAGATGGTACATCAGAGACGTCATATTTGATGATCTTTCTATGATTCTCCATTATATCTTGTGTATTTACTGGAATAGAGTCGCGAAAGAAAGAATGAGTTGTATCGCAACCATTATCTAAGACTGTGATGATCTGATCCTTGCCAGTGAGTCCATGATCATATAAAGAACGCTTAGCTTTAAGTATATTTCCATCAAATGCAAGGCTGCTTGATCCAGAATCAACATAACCAACAGAAAAGCGAGATTGATATGTATAACCATGGAAAGATTCTACATAATTAACCATTGGATCATCCTTAACCATGGATACATTTGCTGGCGTTGGTAAAAAGCAACTAAAAGATTCAAATCTTACCCTTGTGCAGCTCTGGTTTGTTATCCAAGTGTCAACTGCTCTAACTCTGTATTGATTCAACTCTGAGGCAACAAAATCGTTATCATCTGGTTTCCCATATCTAGCAATGTCGAAATCTGGGTTTGTGTAAAATTCGTTGAATTCATCTTCATTGAGGTATGATACGTATACATGCCTCGTTAAACTGTGTTCAATTCGAAAAATTTCTGGATATTTAGTTTTATATTCAATAAATTTTGTGGAATTTAAGGCTAAAAGTGGATTGATGTAGAACCACCCGTTTATCTGTATGTCCTGCAGCACTCTTTTCTTTTGATCACTTCGGACAGGATAAAAACTAGCTTTGAATACCATGTAATAAAATCTTTTGACAGAAAAATTTATATCGTCCAAATCCTTAAAATTATTCAATGCGTTCTTTCAAAAAATTGGCATATCGGATAACTCATCTGACATGTAAAGTGTCAAGACTGTGACTTTTTTTGTAAGGCCACAATGTTCAAGCAAAATTCCAAAAAAAAAAAAAGGAATAAATCTTATTGTTCAGATCAGATAACTTTTTATCTCTGGAACTCTCAAATAATTAAGATCTTATATATATTTTTTGAAACTTATAAATGCTTATCAACAGGAAGAGATTTAAAAATTCATCTGACATGTAAAGTGTCAAGACTGTGACTTTTTGTAAAGCTCGATCATGCATCTTTGGTGGTCAAGCCAAACAGTAAGGGAAGCATCATTGTAAGTTACATCCAGGTTTGAATCGAAATTCCGGAGAAAGGAAAGAGATTTTTTGAACCTTATTAATCTCGATGCAAAACATTTAAGATACACAATTGTAAACAATACCATTATATATTCTAGATACTTAGGATGAATTTAGAAATGTTAAAATGTATTTTTACAACTATTTTTCATTATTGTTTAATTATTTTTTATGTTATCAATAAATTGCAATGAGAATCTAATACTATACAAAATTCAACTATCTAATTATATATATTCATCCTGTGTTTACATATTTTAATTTGTTTATTTCAATAAATAGAATTTTTTTGTATTATTGTCATATTACAGAGATAACATTGTAGTATGTAGGATATATCTATTTAAATATATAAATAGTGTTGAAAATATAAATTATCATTAAAATTCATGCATATATGTTGAGATGAATTATAAAAAAGAGGAGTTGGAATTTTTGAGAAATAAAAATAGTTCCGTTTGGATAAGTAGAATATTTTTGTTTTTATTAAAACGTTTAATTGTCCATTTTGGAAAAAATCACAGTGTTTTTGAAGGATTTTTTGCACCGAGTCGAAAAATATTTTGATATCATGTTCCGCTGCAAATGAAAAAAGAAAAACTAGAAGTTAAGATATAAAATTTTGAAAATTTGACAAAAAAATGAAAAATGTGATTTCTAAGATTGTCTCTCAAGCATTATACAATTATATCGACCCATTATTAGTTGGTCAGCTTGAGCTTGAGATATTCAAAGGTAAAGCAAAGATAGAAAACCTCGCAATCAAGGAATCAGCTTTAGCATATCACGATTTACCATTTTCTGTTAAAAAAGGACTTATTGAAACAGCAAATATATCGATTCCATGGAGTTCACTGCAATCAGAGCCTTGTATTCTTGAACTAGATGGAGTTTACATATTTGGTGTTTTACAAGAAGAAGTTATTATTACATCTCAATTACAATTGAAGCGATCAATACTAAATTCTGTTGAGCAAAAGACTGACAACGCTAAAACTCCCACATCACTTGTTTCAATTCTCAATAATTTACAAATTAATATTAAAAATATACATATTTGCCTCGAAGTTAAGTCCCCTGCAGGGCCAATTCATGCTGGAATTACGCTCAAAGAATTAAAATTAATTTCTTGTGATGAAAATGGAAAGCTTGGATTCTTTAAAGGTATGAATCAAAAACAATACAGGAATCTAATGATTGATTCACTCTCATTTTACATGGATACTGAGCCAGAAAAAGTTGACTTTGATAATTTTGCTCATTTTATGAAAAACTCTATTGCATCATCTCATCAAAGAATATTACCAGGTATGATCTTTTCAACACGCTTCGAATTGAACGATGATCATCAAGCAGATTTCAAATACACATTTAAATTAATTACAGAACAGATTAAATTGCAAATCGACGAACCACAGTACGTAAGCATGATGCAGCTATTCTCACAGTTGAAGAAATTCCAGCAAAAAATACGTTTTGGAACTTGCGGAAGACCAACAATTTCTCCAGTCAACGAATTGATCTCAAAACAGTGGTTTTCCTATGGATACAGATGCATCCAAGAGCAGAAGGAGCCAAACAAGCTCCACGTCGTTAATATTCTCGCAATGCTCAAGAATAGAAAGAATTATTACAACTTGTGGAAAGAAAAAAGTCAGACAGGCGAAAAGTTCAAAGGAACAAAAAGTGATATTTTACTCCAAAAGCTAGAAGACAGACTAGAACTGAACACAATTTTGTTCTTGAGGTCATATTCAGAAACTAAAATGAGAAAAGAACAAGCGAAAGCTTTTACGAAAGATGAACTCGAGCAACTTTCAGCGCTCAAAAACAAGTATTCTACAAATAATTCTTTCTTTTTCAATGTTGATATTCGCAATTTAATCATCAACATCCAAACAAAAGAAAAATCCAATTTAGGAACAGTTATTTTTAACCAAATCAATGGATTTTTCTACCAGAATCCAACAGAAACTAAATCAAACTTGAATTTATCGCAATTAGAGATTTATTCGCAAACGAAGACATTATTGACAGAAAAAGATCTCAACGAAAAACAATGCGCGAGGATTATCTACAACTTAAAGAAAGAAAACATGAAACCGCAAATTCAAGTTGACATTAATTATCCAAGTTTACTCGCAGACATGAATGATATTTTGTTGCTGATGAGTTTCTTCATGAAAAACATGTCTTCTCAATACAAATTACTCGAAGATGAACATGAACTGACAAAAACTGAATTGCTCAACATTCTTCAGGATTCTATCGACTTTGATTTGAATTTAAACCTGAATAAGCCAGAAATTACAATCCCATCACAGTCAAACATGAAAGTTTATCTAGACAGCTTAAACATAACGAAACAAGAAAGAATGAAAGAATTAACACTAGGAAATATTGACTCACTGTATGATACGTATGATGTCAAACTCAAAGATTATTCAATCAAAATCGGTGATGATTTTATCGTCAATAATTTATCAATGAACACTGCCGTTGGAATTCCTTTCATCCAGATGCCAGAAATGGAATGGATGAGATTAAACATGAACATTCCAAAGGTTGAAACAAGATTAACTAAAAACAATTACAACGAGTTAATTTCTGTAATCAAACCTTTGACAAATCTTGAAATTCCATCATCAACAAATACAACTAAAACAGCCAAGAATACGAAAAAACAAAAGTCATCAATGAACATTACAATTGATAAACTTCTAGTTGAGTTACTAGATCAGTCACAATCAAATAAATTAACAATAGATAACTTCGCTTTCAATGTCAAAGAAAGTTCGCAATTTTCTATTGATTCTATTTCCATCAAATCAGACTATTTCAATGATTTGCTTAACTTACAAATGTCTGACTGTCCATCAATAGTTTGTAAGATGAACGAAGAAAACAATGTAGATGTGTTAAACTTGACAATATTTAACAACACAATGAAGTTGAATTTCCAATGGATTAATTGGCTGACAAACTTCTTCAAGTCTGATATAACAATTCCTAAGTCGAAAGATAAACCTACTTCTACTGTTCAAAAGAGGACAAAGTTGTTGTTGAATTTCAATAATTCTAATTTCATTCTCGAATTGCCAGGAAAAGAAAAATTGATTGATTTATCAGCAATTTCCAAATCAGTTTCCATAGATGTCAATGAAGAAAACAAGATGAATGTTATATTAGATGACATGAAATTGTTAATTGATGATAGATTAATCACAGAAAACATCTCAACAAGTATCACGATTGATGATGAAAACATAAATTCTCATCTACAAAACATCGAATTAAATATTATCCAAACTGATTTTGATTTATTCGTGCACACGATTTTCTACTTAAGAAGCTCTTTCTCTCCATATGATCCAAACAACAAATCCAAATCAACTATCAGCATTCTATTCGATAATTTGATAGTAAATATGATGGAAAACAACGAGAAAAGAATGATCGCCAACTTGAATAATATGAAAGTGGATATCGCAGATGATATCAAATTCAACATCCAAAAGATCAAAATTGACCAATTCTACACAGAAAATAACACAAACATAATCGATCTTGATGGAATCGAGTTCAACATGAAAGAAATTTCTAACAATGTACAAAATTCTGATGATGAAAAGATTTTACATGAAGGAGAAGTTAAGCTTGGAAAAATCAATCAATTCATTGCTACTGAAAAAGCAATACAGTATCTTTATGCCTTATTTGTTCCGGCAAAGAATCCACCAATTGTATTTGAAGATACTTATCCTGAATCAAGAATGTCCGTCAAACTTAATATAATCGAGAAACTTTTAATTCCAATGTTTTCAGAGAAAAACATCTACATCGCGAATGCTTCATTCGATGGTTTGATTTTAGATGCTCACGTTGGTAATGGAAAACCAAGCTTCATTATCGACTTAACTAATTTGATTATTGTTTCATCATTGATAGAGAACAAAGAATTTGCTAAATTCGATGAAAAGATAAGAATTCATATGAAAAAAGATGATAAAGTTATTCTTCATCTTAACAAAGTTGAAGCAAACTTTGATTATGATTTATTCATGCAAATCATTTCATTCTCATCAAATTTAATATCAACAGAACCTAAATATGATAAAGATCCAATCTCTCTTCCATTATTCACTTATGATATCAACATCGAAAACATCTCCATGAATTTACTCTACAAAGATGATGAAAATCACTATCAATCAATTCCATTTGCTTTACAAGGATTTGATCTGCAATCTGTTGATGCCAATGAAATGTATATTAAACTGAATTCTATAGCTTCAGGTAACCTATTGAAATTAGAAAGCATTTCATCAAATGCGAAGTTGAACATTTCCAAATCATTACCAAATCTTATTACTAATGATGAATCAATAATAGAAAGGTATAAATCATTTGACAGAAACTATCTTCACGGTATTAATCTCAACGCAACAATTCCAAGTATTTACTTCTCTTATTCAGACGAAATGATTTTGAAATTACTCAAATCATTAAAATTTATTTTCGATTTAATCAACTCTGAGCCATTATTTGTATTCGAAACAAATGCAAATTTAATTCTCGACCAAATAATTTTGACATTATCGAGTTTGAAACTCACATTAAACAAAGCTAATTATCAATTCAACAAATCTCATAAATTCACAGTTAATTCAATCAGTACTCAATCAGAAGTTAAGTACCTGCTTCCTATCATAACCAAATTCGCAAATGATCAAACCGATATTTTTGAGTTTTCAATGGACGACAAAAGCTATGATTTGACATTCACTAATGCATTCATTTCCATCATTCCTAGCTTCTTGTATCCATTAATTGACAAGCTCAAGAATTCTTCACTAATCAAATTTGATTATGGATTCAAAGAATCACAGCCGAAAGGAATTAAATTCGTTTTGGATAATTCAAGGATTGCTGTTCCATCTGATATAGAAAACAATGGTCCATGTTTGTTCCTTGATACATCAGTACAAGTTACAAACTCCGACAACACTCATCAGATACTAATTACAAAATTAGTTGCTGCTTTCTCGCAAAATTGCGATCAATCCAGATTATATCCGCCAATCATCAAACAACTCGTGTCCGATATAAGACTTACAAATAATGATGGTGTCAACGAATTGTCTTTGATTATATCTGATGTTAATCTCTTCATTTCTGCAGCTGATATCGCAACAATTTCTTTGCTATCGAAAGGTATAACGAAACAAATTCCTGTTGATAAGGATGACATTTCAACTGGAGGATTTAATGCTTCTTTAGTGAAAATAATCAAGTTCAATCTAGGAAGCATTAATATTGTTCTATGTGAGGATAATAGATCAATGGTTCCTCCACTGCCTTTGCTGAGAGTTCAATTCCCTCCAGCAAGTATTTTAATTAACTTCTTGAAGCAGCAAAAGTTTGCTTTCGAATACACTTTCTCATCTATTGATGTCTTCAACGAAATCACAGGAAACTGGGACAATCTTGTTGAACCACTCCAATTCGTGTTGCATGGATCAGAAGTTGATGGACTGAGATTCAACTTCGACATTGTTAACTCACTCAATGTCAACTTGTCTCACAGAATGCTGAAGAAATTGTTGACATTCATGTACAACATCAAAGCAATCAAACAGAACAAGGGAGTTTATGCAGCATTCCCAGCTTACGAAGTATTGAACAAGACATGCTCATGTGTTGATTTATATCTGTCAAATGATGCCGTTTTAACAATGGCTCCAAATGAATCGATTCCAACTTACCATATGACGGGTGATTCATCAGTAAAATTTGCAATCAAAGGAAATGTACACGAAGTTGCTCTCAAGGATCTATCTTTCCCATTGATTCCTTCTCGCGACTTAGTCATCTACAAATTCATGAGAGGCAATGTTTTCGTTATTTGCATCACTTCACCTTTCTTGATTGAAAACAAGACATCTCAGAGTTTAACGATTTACGTTAAGAGAGGCAAGAACTATGATGACGGCTTAGAGATTCCAAGTGGATCATTTACTGAGATCCCTAATTTCAACATCAAGGATTCGTTCGCAATTGAATCCACCAAATCAAAATTAGTCGATTTCAAGATGAACAATCAAATAATATCATATGTCTTTACTCACGAAAATGCTAATTCACATGAAACGAAAGATATGCAAGTCTTGATCCAGAAGAGACTAGATCCATTGAGAGGATCAACTATCATATCAATAACAAGTCCATTGGAAGTCGTCAATGATCTGCCGTTTGAATCAATGTTCATCATCAACGAAATTTCAATTTTGTTGAAGCCAGGAGAAGACAAACTTGTTGACTTCGTTAATACATCTAAGCCAATCAAAGTCAAAATCCAAATGGGCAATGGAATCGAAACATCAGAGTCAATACTCAAAATCGAAGACGGTTATGTCAATTCAGTGAAAGTTGATTCTTCTTTGAATATCGCTGGAATTATAAATATCAATCCAGATAACAGATCCATCAAAGTCTCATTCTACGTACCAGCTGTCATTTACAATACAACTGGCTTCGATTTAATGGTTAGCGATGAAGATGGAAATCCAACAAAATTCCGCCCAATTCCAGGCTCAGATAAACCAGAGACAAACGGTTATGTTATGTGGGGCCCTGATTCTTATTTCAGAGAGACATCATCAATGCTCGCTCACATTGCTGCTGGAATACAATACAAGCTCAGCACTCAGC
Organism: Trichomonas gallinae; assembly: GCA_008369845.1. NCBI lineage: Eukaryota > Parabasalia > Trichomonadida > Trichomonadidae > Trichomonas > Trichomonas gallinae. The sequence goes on along the minus strand of MRSU01003059.1, from coordinate 2,569 downwards.
CAATTGATTCATTAATTTCGAATGTTGACGGAATTGTGTACTTGCCATATCTTAAGAATCCATTGTTAAATCTCGCTTTGCATTATGTATCAAGAGTAGATACAAGAGGCTCTGATGGTGCTAGAACGAGAAAGATCACTTTGACAAATCATTTCACGATTAAATCAACATTATCATATGAAGTCAAGATTTGTCCAATTTTCAATTTAGAAAATCACAAACCTATTGGAGATCCAATTGTTATACCGCCAAATTCAGAGTTCCCACTTCCTCTCTGCACTACTGGTCAGGCTTTCCTTTTCCAAGTTGATGGATTCAGATCAGTTCCTTTGAGCTTCGGTTCTCCGATTTACACAACATTCAGAGTCATCAACAATGATGGACCATTCGACCAGAAATTCATTTGCTTCTTGATAACAACGAATTCTCTTGGATCCACTGTCACATTCTCAGATGCTTCACTTAAGTCTCCTCTTTTAGTCAAGAACTTGATAAGCGATGAACCAATTGCTGCATATCAAATCGAAGAAAGCACTCCATTCACTGTTGACATCGGAGAAACCAAGCCATTCGCATACGACTTCCCTGAATTAAATCGTGATGTATATGTATTGGTACATAGAACTGACATCAAGGTGGACATGTCTGAGTTAAATGCTCCTAAAGTTCATAACTGCAGAGGTAGAGATGTCTACATTGAAGTTAGGACATCAGATGATGGCAGCAAGACAGTTTTAGTTTCTCACGAGCGGCAAGAACTAAACGTCAATGACAATTTGCATTTCAACTTCTCTGTTCCACAAATTTGCGTCTCATTGATACATGAAGACTTAAGAGAACTCGCTTTGTTGACAATAGAAGAAATTGCATTGAACTATTCAAGTGTTGCTAACTTGTCTTCATTGCAATTTACAATACAAAGATTACAGCTTGATGACATGTTCCCTGATGTTCCTCTTCCTGTTGTCGCATTTGCCAAAGAGACATTCATCAATTTCAGTGCTGAATTCTATAATAACGCAGCATTTGCTTCGGCTTTCAAGAAACTAGAATTGTTTGTAAATCCAATAACCGCTTATGTTGATACTGCTTTCGTTAGTGAAGTTCTTTGCTTCTTCTCTGATATACTAAGAGAGTCACAACGCGACAATTTCGATAAGACACTTTTGAAGCCACACACATCGAAGATGATTGGCGCAAATGTTATTTTCTCATTCGAAAACTTTAAATTAAATCCAATAAATATTTTGTTCAGCATCAGAAGTCACACGAACAGAGTCCACAACTATCCATTCTTCAGCCATGCGCTCTACATGGCTCCGGACGTAACAAACGCAGCTTTGATGCTTGATGGCATTGAATTCGCTTTCACTTCAGTAACTACATCTTTTTTGGTTTCACACGTTTTCGATAACTACAGGAAGAGTGCAATGAACCAGATATTGAAGATTATCGGCCACTGCGATGTTTTAATGAATATTTCTCAGATTGGCTCATTATACGAACGAGACATCAAGCATTTCCAGACAGGAGATTTCTCAGGAATGAAGCCAGCAATTGTCGTTGGTACATTAACTGGCACTGAATCATTAGTTCGTGGAGCAAGTTCGTTGATGCATGGATTCATAGAAGGCGATAATAACAGGCACAGTGGTGGATTGAACAGATCTGCTGCTGAAACTGTTGGCGACGGTTTTGTCAGCTTTGGAAAAGGCATCGCTTTAGGTTTTGCTGGAATTGTCACTAAGCCAATGGAAGAAGGAAAGAAGGGAGGATTCCTTGGAGGTCTCAAAGGACTCGGAAAAGGCATTGCTGGTGCTTTGGCAGCACCTGTCAGTGGTGTTTTAGACATTGGTGCTGGAATTGTTGGCGCGACTAGGAAAGCAATTGAAGATGATAACGAAACAATACAAAGAAAAAGATGCATGAGGTGCTTTTTCCACAGCAGAGTCTGTCCAACATCAGAGTTCTTCGATGTCTGCCAGCACGAATTGCAAACGATCGATCTTTTGAGATCAACTTACAATGATACCATTTTCGTTGGCGCGAGAATTGAAGGAGGTGGAGCAATTTGCTTAACAAGATCTTGCTTGTTTGTGTTTGATCACAAGCGAACTATTGATGATAAAATCAATCTGAAGAGAATAGAAGATGTTTCAAATGATGGAGTCCAAATTTTGTTCGTGAAGTATAAAGGAAATAAGAATCCTAAGCAATTCAAGATCATTGGCTATGATGTCAATGAAATCACCGCAGATATTCGCTCTTTGTATCTTATGGCCTCATCTACTGATTAATTATCTAATTTAAATTGTTTATTAGCGTTTTTTTAACATATAGTTTGTTTTTAGCATAATAATATTATCGAATCAAAATAATTAAAACAAACTCTTCAGAATACAGTGATTGAATTCAAGGACGAGAAAATATAATTTGAAATTCTGAAAAAAGGAAAAAAAAAACTGATTGAAAAGTTGAAACAATAAATTGTAAGGATGTCACTTTGGAAGAACCTTAGGAAAATGCAAAAACTCCTAAAAACCAATCTTCCAAGCGACGATTATTTTTG
>MRSU01003054.1:0-12913 GCA_008369845.1 Trichomonas gallinae | reverse complement strand
GGACATAAAAATGATACTTTAGAACTTTGAGATCTCAAATCCTATCACAAAGCCAGAAAGCGAGTTGAAACACTTCTTTAAATATAAAATCATTTTGTAAATTATCATTTATTTAAACAATGTTTAAAACATTATGTTTTAGTGAGATACATAGGGTTATAAAGTTTAATCATCAAAAAAAGTAAAGCCCCCTGCACTAATTTTATAGACCCTGCTGTCTGCCCTTTTTTCCGGTGTCTAATTGAGCTTGTAAATCATGGAATAGGTACAGGTATTCGAAAAAAGGTAACATATGTGTAGTAAAACACTGGCTATTATTTAGAATTTATCTATTGATAAGAATTTGCTTCAAAATTATAGTTACGGGCACGAAAAAACGTATATATATATTTCACCTTATTTTACGGGTGTATTTCTCTTATTTTTCACTGTATTTGGCTGAATTAGACTGCTTCATATTGATATTGATTGAAATTTATACAACGTTATTAATTAATTTTTTTCATGGCGAGAGTTAGACAAAACGCCGCTGAAAAACACTTCTTTGTTGAAGGAACACAAGTCTTCTCAGGCAGTCATGCAGATGCTATAGGCAAAAGAAAGACTATGGAGGATGCTGCTACTGTCGTTGGTGAGATTTTTGGTCCGAAAACTCAATATTATGGCGTTTTCGATGGACATGGAGGAAATTCAGTATCAATGTGTCTTGCCAAAGAGCTTCACGTTATTTTGAAAGAAAATTATTCGCCCGATGTTCCGCTAGATGAAATCATCAAAAAGTCTTTCATGCAAATCAACGAAAAGTGTATCAAGGATAATCCTAATGTTGGATCTACGGCTGCAATCGTACTAATCATTGGCGATAAAATTACGATCGCAAATGTTGGCGATACAAGAATATTACTTCTCGACAGTAAGAATAACATAGTCAGACTCTCCGTCGACCACAACTGCTCTAACAAGGCCGAAGTTGATCAAGTTATTGAAAGAGGTGGAGTTATTATGAATGATCGCGTTAATGGTGTCATTGCTTTAACTCGCGCCTTTGGTGATGGATTACAAGCATCATCAATCTGTTGTGAGCCAAATATTGTTACAATTGATCGTCACGATGATGACAAGTTAATTATTGCATGTGATGGCGTTTTCGAAGTGATGACTGATCAGCAGGTCGCTGATGCATACATGGTCTACAATGATCCATCTAAATCTGCACGTAATATCAAAGATACTGCTATTAAGATGGGCTCTGGTGATAACATAACTGTTGTTTGTGTTAATTTAACTCCTAAAATGTAACCATTTTTATGTAATTGGTATACAAATTAATTTTATCCAACATTAAATCAAAATCCAACTAACAACCAAACTAGCCTGCATGTTTATTATTATATTCCATGATACAATTTTGCATTTCATGTAAATAGAAATTGATATGCCATGTAGATTAATTACGTGACAGATAATGTTTATAATTCAATACAAAATCCGGTTTATGATATGTAAAGCTTTGATATGTCATGTAAATTAATTACGTAAACAAGTAATGTTTAAATGTCACTTTTATATACCAACGAATTTGTAAATTTTTTTGAGTAACCCTTTCGTTGGTAAATGAATGATATGAATTTGTTAAAATAGAAAAAAAGTCATTTTACAACCGTTAAGTTCAGACGTTTTGAAAAAAATTTATTCTAAATATGTTTATATCTTTATTATTCCATGCGACTTTTTCAAAACAGATTCCGCTGATCAATCACATCCCAGCAAGTAAAAACAATATAACTGTTAATTTTGGCTCGTTACGATTAAAATACGCGCCAACAGTTATTCAGATGACAAGATTATCGCAACCACAGCATATTACGCTTCATAATTTAATTTCTACACACTCATTTTCCCATTTTGTCCAAGGAAACCAAATTACTACCAGCTATTCTCTCAAAATATCAAATTCGAAGTTCTCTCACTACATTAAATCACCAATTTCGATAAGTTCCGCTGCAATACCATTAACTTTAGCTAATCAAGAATACAAAGACTACACCTACGGAACATCTAGTGTATCCTTTATGCAACGTGATTCGTCTGCATATACTACTATAGCAGTTTCAAATTGTGCTTTCATTAGATGCACTGCACCAGGAACTATTTCTACTAGTTCTGATCAAGGATTTGCAGCTAATACTGTTTGCGGTGGCGCAATTTATGTTAATTCTGCAACAAGTCTTAGTGTTAAAGTATGTGTTTTCGATTCTTGTGCAGCCACAAGTCAAGGTGGTTCAATCTATGTATATGATGTTCCAACAATCGATATCATGGAATGCAAGTTCTATAACTCTGCTGCCATGGTTGGATCAGCAATTACATTATCTAAGTCAACTACTGCTAAAATTAATTATTGCTTATTCAGCAATTGCACTTCAACAGTTCAAACCAAAGCAACAACTTCTCCAATGTGGACGGATTATGCAGGTTCAATCTTTTTCAATCAAGTTACATCAGCTACAGTAAGCGTTTGTGGATTTACAAATTGCGGCCCTAGCAAGACAGATCTTACACACCCAATGTATGCTGAAATTTATTCTCTTTCGGGCGGGTTATCAGTTTCAGACGCTTGCTGGTTTAACAGAAATTCTTATAGATTCAAATATAACGTTTTAGTCTATTTCGTGGCATCAAGTGGATCACTAGTTCAATCAGGCTTATCTATCAACTCGATAGAAAACGGCGATCAAACTTATCTATACCTGAGTAAAATTGGATCAGGTTCAGCATCGGGCGGTGCACTTACTGATGCAGCTTCATCAAACTGCCAGATTGGTATTGTAAATACCCCAGCGCCATCCATTATGCCGACGAGATCTTTTGCTCGTACACCTATGCAAACAGATGCACCAGAAAGAACCTCAGTTCCAACAGAGGAGCCAACAGTGGCAACACCAGATCCTACCAATAACCAGCACACGCCATCGCCGACAGAACAGGCGAAGGCGATTGCTGGCCTCACGAAGAAGCAGAAGATAGGAATTGGACTCGGTGTTCCTCTCACAATCCTCTTCATTTTGCTTCTTATCCTCATAATCTGGTGCTGCATGAGAGATACGAGAACAGCCTTCAAGCCAAACGCAGAAGATGTTGACGATGAGTTGGCATTCAGGAATGTTTAATAATTTTTTTATTTATTGTAAACAAATATTAATATATGAAATTCAAATCCGCAGCTTGTTTGAATAAAAAACATGATTCTTTACAATAATATTACAAAATACAGAAATTAAAAAGAAGCAAGGAAAGGATGCTCATATAACTGGTATGGAAGCAATCTTCTTCCAGGATCAGTACAAAGTGTCGCTTGAATAAAGCTCAAAACGTGTTCATTCGAAATTATTTTATCTAATTCTGGAATTGATTCATAATACTGCAAAGCTTCAGCATCAAGCTGTCCTAGATCGCATCTTCCATCTCTGAAGAAAGAAATATAAGAATGCGGAGATTCTTCTAATAAATAAAATGGAAATGGTCCTGCAAGTTTTTCAATAACAGCAAGATGTAGTAATCTGTTGTTGTGGTCAAATAACCTCCTTCCAAGCAATAATTCGACGAATAAAATTCCAAGTTGCCAAATATCGCTTTCGTAACTCCATCTTGTTCCAAGGAGCTGTTCTGGTGATTGTATTCTCTCTGGTGTGTAAGTTTTCAGGTGCCAGCTGTTGCCATTTGCAACACAAGTTAAGGAATTAATTCTAACCTGCAAATTTCTTTCTCCTGATTTCATTTCGTATCCCTTCTGGTCAACATAACCATTGAGCATACTTACAGTATCCATGGAAAGGTTTCCGAGGATTAATTTACTTTCATGAAGCAATTCTATGGCGTGAACGATATTCCATATCATTATTCTAATTGAGTTTAGAGAAAATGTTAAACCATTTAGGTATTCTATCTGTTGAGCCAATGTTGGACCAAGTTTCTGATAAATTATAATTGGAGAATACTGAAAATCGAATCTTGTAATGTATTTAACAAAATATTGGTGCTGAAAATCGATTGTGTTGGTTATTATTAAGCTTTCTGTTTCAGTATTTACTAATCTCAAAACTTTTGGAGATTTACAGAATAGTTTAATTGTAACGATGAATTTATATTTGATGTGAACGCCTATATATGTCTTGTAATCATTCGTGCTCTCAATCAAGTCCAAAACTTTATAATCATCTCCAATTTTGTCATTTATTGGACGAAGAAAAGGTGAATAGCTCGGATCTTCATCCCTTGTCGTTGCTCTCTTCATTTCTTCAACATCTGGCTCCTCATCATAAGAAGATGAGAAATCTCCGTCCATTTCCCTATTATAGAGATTTGACATTTTCAATTTCACAACATTTCGATCGAAAACTTCATCATTTGATTGGATATTTTATATTAATATCTAAAATTAATCTATTTTTATTATTTAAATTAGCAAAAATTTTAGTCATTTTTAGAGAATTTTGAAAAATGAATTAAATTTTGTACAATTTTTATAGAGATAAAAATCAAATTCGATTTTTTTGCTTATAATTTCTTCAAAATTAGAGAAATTTATTATAATAACACAATTAAGCTAGGTGAATTAAATGAAATTAAGCCATTTTTCTCTTATACAATTTGAAATTTTGATATTGAAAATGAAAAATTAACAATAAAAAGATGTGATCTTAACATATTATATTCACTAATAAAAGTTTAATTTATGTGTTGAATAAAAAGATATAGTTGATGAATGAAATAGCTTAAAAAGAAAGAAATAAGGATTGGTGTTTCCCCCTGTTTTATAAAAATTCGGAACGATAAGAAAATTATCATGTTGAGGCAAAGGCATAATTCGCTGATACAGAGGATCATTAACCTTAATGAACCAGTGCAAACAGCCGGCCAGAAGTCTGCACTTAAGTGGAAGATTTTGATCTATGATGAACGCGGACTTTGCATTTTAACAACTTTGTTTAAACTCGCGAGTTTGATGGATTTAGGTGTTACATTCCATGGATTACTGTCAAGTAAACGCGATCCAATCCCAGATGTTTCCGCAGTTTACTTCGTTGAGCCAACACCAGAAAATTGCGCCATTATTGCTCAAGATATACAAAATAATCTATACGAATCGATTTACGTCAACTACATCTCCAAAATTACCGAAGATAATCTACGCAATTTCGCTGAACAAGTCGCTCAAAATTCAGATGGAAGATGCGTTCGCTCTGTATTCGATCAATACGTTGATTTTTCATCACCGGATCCAGGACTATTCACATTATTCGAAAAGAGATCTTGCATGAAGGATATTTATTCTTTCAAGGCACAAGACACAGCAGAGCAAGCATTCACTGATATTGCATCAGGATTGGTCTCAGTTTTCCTTACAGCCGGCCAAATTCCGCAAGTTCTCTATCAGGGAGGCGAAACAAGCGCAAGCGAATTCGTTTTCCAACTTTTCAGCCAACAAATCAAGCCATTAGCTAACAACTTCGAATTATGGGACAGCAGAAAGAACAAATCCTCGAAAACTCCTTTATTAATCTTATTAGATCGAACAATCGATTTAAGCTCAGGATTACATCACTCAAGACTCTACCAGTCCCTCGCAAATGATATATTTGGAATTGTAAAGAACAGCGTCAAAGTTGATAATGAGAAATTCGATTTAGACACAGATATTGATAAGTTTTGGGCTGAAAACCGCCTTTCAAATACAGGTGATGTTATGGTTACAGTTTCCAAGGAAGTTAAAGAGTTTGAAGCGAAATACAAAGCAATCGCAGATAATCTCAGCGAATCTATCGAAAAATTACAAGAATACCAGCACAGAAGAGTTTCACTTGCTGCACATACTAAGATTTGCCAGGCTCTCGCTGAAGTTGCAGAAAAAGACAGAATCATTGATATGTGCAACATTGAAGAGTCAATCTTAATGCAGAAAGGCTTCAGAATGGAAGAGGTTAACGAACTCTTAAGATCAAATGCTAAAATAGAAGATAAGAGACGCTTAGCAACAATTGCTTACATGTATGGCGCAAATCGTGAAGATATGGAGCAACTATGCGGTCCAATGCCATTCCTGGAATCCCTCAAGCAGTTTAGAGCAGCAAATTCTTTGAATCAATCACTTTTAGGAAAAATCATGAGCAAAGTTCCTGTTGGTGACCGCAGCAACGTTGAAGACAAGGTTCCTGTTGTACAGAAGACGAATGATTTGCTCAGCGTCTCAACAGATGGTTTTGTTTTGAAGAATCCAGTCACAGGAAAAGATGCAAAGAAAGTTCCAATTGGTGACGTTTATGTCTTCATCGTTGGACCAGGAAACTATGTTGAATATGCAGGCTTGATGGGAATCGCCAAAGAAAGAAGCGGCGAAGACTTCGAAATCTCTTACGGATGCACTTGCATGCAGCAGCCAAATGAGTTCTTGAATGATCTCATTCAACTCTCCGAATAATGTATTTATCTTTTTTTTTTAGAATAAACAAATATTATTTGAATGCATTTAAAATTGCCTGCTTATAAGCATCATGATCTATTTAAGATATAGATTAAAAAAGATTTTGAGAAATTTCCAAAAATTAATCAAAACAATTGACTATTATTTACAAGTTTATTATAATTACAATGAAAAATATTATAGGAAATATCAATCAAAATGACAAAATAAGTAACTTTATAATTTTGAAAAATTAATTAAGGTAATTACATATTATTTACGAATCCATTATAATTAAAATGGAAACTTTTATATAAAAAATAAATCAAAATTACAAAATAAGCAACTTTATTAATTTTTTCAGTAATTTTGATTTTCAAGTCATCAAGTTCTAAATTTAATCTTATTTAGTGTTATATATTGATAATTTTATCTTCCAAATCCTATTTTCCATAAGGAATTTTGAAGCAAATTTCGATTTAAGATTTTGCGCAAAATTTCGCGAGGAATTGTTATTAAATCACATGAAAAGTCTAAATCAAAGAGAAAAATGTGGAAAACAAAAATAAATTAGGGGTTAAACATTAGAAATTTAGGGGGGAATGTCGAAGATTCCTCCAAACATGAACAAGCTTTTTTCCTTTAAATCAAACCCTCCGCGACGGAGCAACCATTCAGATTCAGTCAGTATTTCACTATTATCTGCTGTTTTGAATGATGATCCTGCAGAATTATTTTCAATTTTATCTGACACGAGTCAAATTAACGATGGAATCGAAATAACATCATTTAAAATACCTTCTCTGCTTATTTCTTCACCACCCATCTTGTCTGTCGCTGCTTTTTTCGGCGCTGTTGAATGCGTTTCAGCTTTGATCGCTTTAAATGCTGATATCGACCAAGATGATAATTTGGGAAGAACTCCGTCGCATTTTGCAGCTGCAGGAGGGAAATTGGAGATCATTCGAATTTTGGATAAAGATTCAAGCGATAAATACGACAATTACCCGATCCATTATGCTGCACAATGCGGAAGGATCGATGCTATCAGATATTTCTGGTCGAAAGATCGCGATTTAGGAATAAGAGGATTCAATTCTAAGAAAGCAATTCATCTCGCATGTCAAAATGGACATCTTCCAGTTGTACAGTTCCTCAATGAACAAGGTTGTTCACTTGAAGACGCTGATGAAGATGGTTTAACTCCACTAATGTATGCTTGTCGTGGAGGACACTTAAAAACAGTCGAATACCTCATTCAAAGAAACGTACATCTCGATAATACTTCAAAGGAAGGAATAACACCTATCGTTTTCGCAGCACAAAATGGATTTTTATCAATAGTGAAATTATTAGTCAACAAAAACGTTGTTTACAAATACGCAAAGAGAAAGTATACGCCACTTGTCGAATCTGCGGGTGGTGGACACTTAGATATCGTTAAATATTTTATTAATCTCGGAGTTGATCCAAATATCAAAACATCAGATGGAGCAACACCACTTTCGGCTGCAGTAATGAAAGGTCGTTATGTTGTTGTCAAATACTTGATGAAACACGGCGCAAATTATAAAAATTGCACATTAAGCGTTAATTCATACGATAAAACCTCGGATGTCAAATATAATCTCGCGATGATAGCTTGCATTTGCAATTCTATTGATATTGTTCGTTTTTTCTACGAGAAAGGATATTTTCATCCTTCAGAGCTTACAACCAGCGAAAAAGAGAAGATTCTTGTCAACAGCTCTGAAGAGATGATTCGATATTTGTATTCAATTGGTACTGATATAGTTCACGTTTTTAGTGATATCAAAGATTTATTCAAATGCACAAATAATATCGAGAAAATGTATTTATTCGCGAAATCTACAGATGAAGCAAACATTACTAAATTTGGTGTTTGCATTGATTATGCTTATTTCCTTGGATATGGATCAATCATGTATTTTTTCTTGAAATCATACAAATACGACTTCTCCTGCATTCAGTATACAGATGAATTACCAAAGAAAAAGCCACTGAACGAAAATGAAGCAAAAATGATGATGTTAATGTTCATGATCGAAAATGGCGGCACAGAACCTGATGCAACTGGCCAATCACCGGCAGGTTTGTTTGCTTTGAGGATGAATGATCTCAAAATGGTCGGAATTTCAATAGAAAGAGGTGCTGCAATAAATCCACAAAATTTAATGTATTCTTTCATTATTTCCAAGTCAATTACAGATCACCAAGAAATACTCCTGGATAAGTTCCTGTCTTTCGGTGTAGACTTGAATAAACTTTATCCAGACGAAAATGAAACAGAAGAATCCGAAAAAGTCCAAAAATTAAAGCTAAAAACAACAAAAATGGGACTTTTGCCACTGACTGTCTGCCTAAGATCACTAATAAACCATTATCCACACGATAATGGGACTGCAGCCAAATCAAATGATGATGCAGAAAAAGAATTTTTATTGAAGACGCTCAAAAAGCTGCTAGAACATGGAGCCAAGCTGTGGACGTCAGAGTACAACCACTTTGGAATAGTTATTGGCGTGAATTCACCAGAAATTTTCGAATTAGTTCAGCAATATTCGGATATAACGAAAGAATGCATAGAACAAAATGATCTACTATCAAAATGCATTGCAAATTTCTCTACAAGGTACTTTGATTTCTTTTTATCTTTCCATCCAAATCTTGCAACTGTTGAAAAAGGTAAATGGGGGCACAGCACATCAGTTTTTAACGCATTCAAAGACCAAATGCCACAAGATCTTGCTGTTTACTTCTTATCGAGGCTTTTAGACGAAGTTGATTCTCTCGAAACTCGCAACGACGTAATTTCCGCAATTTTGACTGTTGGATCAGTCGAATTGGCCCAAGTAGCACACAATAAAGGCGTCCAATTCAACACAGATGAAACACTCGACTGTTTCAGCGATGTCATCAGTACAATTAAGCCAGATATGCTCAGGTTTTTGATATCAAAAGGCTTCGACCCTTCGCGTAAAATTATTAGAAACAAGCTAGAAACGAATATTTTACAATTAATTTGTCAAAAATGCGAATATCCGTCAAGAGAAGTTTTTAATATACTAATAGAAAGTGGAGTGACAATAGAGAAAAATACACTTAAAACAGCCATCGAAAGCAAGAATATAATCATGGCTTGTTTTTTAGTTGATGCTGGCGCAAAAATTCAACCTGATATCAGTGATATTTTCTATGAGCGCCCAGATACTCTGTATTTATACCATAAACTAGTACAGAATGGATATCCGCTCAAAGAAGTTTATCTAGAAAAGTCAATTTTCAAAAAGAACAAGATTTTCGTGCAGTATCTGTTTGACCAAGGCCTGAGGTTATCAAATTCGTCGAAACAAATCTCAAATTTGATACCTTATCTCAAATCTATGGGATTTAACTCCAATTTCATCGATGAGATCTCAAATTGAACAAAGAAATTGTATTTCAGCACTTATCCATGCTGAAAACGAGAAATTTTCAATTATTTTTATTGATTCCGGATTTTACTGTTATTATCTGTTAAGTATCCAAATTTTTTATTTCAGTTCATGATTCATATGAACTTATTATCATGTTATGAAAAGATTGTATTTGTAAATATTATATTTTTGTTTATTTTTTAATCATGGACTCTATTTTTTTATACATTTTTAAACTTAAGGGTATAAGTTTAAAAATACCAATAGATTTATCCTATATTACACCATCAAATCTTTGATAATTTTAATTTATTTGATAATATCATGGTAATTTTTAATATTAATACAAACAAAGTAATAATATATTTGATTATATCATTCTGCGTCGCTTGAATCAGAGTAAAAATCTGCGTGTTTTTCATAATAACATAATAATTCTTGCATGAATCTATCTCTAACATTTTCTTCAGGTTCTTCAAATATTTCACCTGTTTTCTTATAGTAAAATCGTATATAATCTTGTCCTTGTAATCTTCCTAAACCAAGAATGACAATTTCATGTTCTGGTGGTGAACATTGTATCATCATCTTATCCATGTACTCGAAAATGATTTCAGGATCCGGAAAATCTGATTTTGAAAACCATGTATATTGTAAATTCGAAACTTCTGGCTTCCATTTCACAAGATATTGGTATTGTGTGCCAAGCAGTCTATGTCCAATAATACTGTCCACTTTGTCCTTAGTAGGATGACAATGAACAGAAATTGATTCGGACATTGTCACTTTTGAATTATCTTGTAACATTTATTTGACATTTTGACATTTTACATGAATAAATGACAATCATTCCAATTTATTGTCAAATTGTATACGTTTAATAATATTTTTCTACAAAATCGTTGCGTTAGACATAATTTCAAGTATTTTTCAGTCATTACTTTCTTGAAAGAAGCCAACAAAAGTGTATTTTATAATCTATCTATAATCAATACGATGAAATTTTAATCAGCTTCGTAAATTCGAATAATAGTTATATAACTATCTCAACAACTTTATCTGATCCTTTATTAGCAAGTTCTGGCATTCTACAGATAGATTTTAAATTTGATATTTTATTATAGATGGTAATAGCCAATATTGGATGAAAAATAACGAAAAATTAGATCAAAGATAAACGAGCGTAATTAGCAGTAAGTTCTGATGAAATAAACGAGTATATTTATTACTAAAATTAATTTTTTTTCATTTAATTTATTGACCATTTACTCTAGTACTTGAGATCAGAACCACCAACAAATTCGCGAATGCACGAAATGTGTGGAACTACTTCAACAGAAACTGGGTAGAAGAGATTGAGAAGACCAAGGAGTCTTCTAGCCTCGTTAGAGATTGCCTCTGATTCTGGGCTGTTTGGATCCTCGCCTGGCTCTGGGAGAGTAGCCTCAGAAAGAAGACCTTTGCCGTAGATCGAGAGAACTGGAAGTTCGTAGACGAGAGCTGAGTTGAAGAAGAGCTCAGCGTTGCTCTGGTATGGGTAGATATTGATTTCTTCGCCCTTACGAACGGATGTCCATCTAGCTAATGTCTTACGTGGGGAATAGCCACGATATCTGTAGTCGCGGATCATACGGCGGATAAGGCGGAGATCTGATGTTGGGAATCTGTGGTTGCAGTCGACGTTGATTGGGGTCATAGCGGAAACGTAAATTGGAGTAATTTTATCACGGCCAATCTTATCGAGGAGTTCTGGGTTAAGGCCATGGATACCTTCGATGATGAGGAATGTGTTCGGCTTAAGCTCTAATTGCTCTGCATCAAGATCGTAACCTTTGCCTGATGTAAAGCTGAATTTCCTGCGTGGAACACGGTCACCACCAAGAAGTTTGCTGATCTTTTCTGTAAGAACTGGAATATTGAGTGCTGTAATTGATTCGAAATCTTGCTTACCGTCAGCACCGACTGGGATGTCATCGCGATCCTTGTAGAAATCGTCCATCTCCATGACAAGCGACTGATAACCGTTGACGCGGAGAGCGATAGCAAGGCGTTTAGCGAATGTAGTCTTGTTAGAAGAAGATGGGCCAGCGACTGTGACAATCTTCTTGGTAGCGAAGTTAGCGCAAAGATGGTCGGCGATATAAGCGAGCTTGTTATCGTGAAGACCTTCAGCGACCCATTTAATTTCATCGATCTTACGCTTGTAGATAAGCTCGTTGAGCTTAGCGACGTAGTCGACACCAATAAGCTTGGCCCACTCGTGATATTCAGAGAACATCTTGAGTGTAACGATTGGATCCTTGAAAGGCTTCATTTCTGTTGGTGATGTAAGGAGTGGGAAACGTAGGATAAGGCCGTCATTGTATGGGACGATCTCGAAAAGCTTTAGGCGCTCCTTGTTTGTCGACATTGGTTCAATAACGTAATCGATAGATTCACCGAATTTGATGCATGGGATGAAATCATCCTGCCATGTCTTAAGAACACCAACCTTGTCCTGCATATCGAGTGCAGTGAAGTGCTCGATTAACTGTTCACGTGGTAAAGAAAGAAGTTCAATAACCTGATTTCCGTTGAGAATTTCCATTATGGAGTCTTGGAGCTGCTTACACATCTCTGGTGTAATCTTCTCATGCTGAAGGTCTGTGCACCAAAGACCGTCACCAACAGAATGTTCAACTTTTAAGTGGCGTCCGAATAAATCATTATATTGGGACCATGCGAGGAAGTTTTGTGTAGCACGCTCGGCGATTAACTCAGCGCGAGAAACTTGTTCCGTCATAAAAAAGTGAGGTGGTCAAGAACGATGAACTTTACAAAACCTCAAAAAACGATGTATTTTACAAAAACCCCCAATCACCAAAATTTAGAGGGGCGATCCACCTTTCGGAAAAGTGACAAAACTATTCGTCAATTCTGACATGTTTACAATTTACATAAAGGTAGTCCGGCAGATTTTTTAAAATTGTCAAAAATGGCCCCTGCTTATAAAACATGTCAGGTTCGACGCTACAGT
>MRSU01003048.1:0-33017 GCA_008369845.1 Trichomonas gallinae | reverse complement strand
TGCATGACCCCCTACCCATGAATGAAAAATCCATTTTGGTGTCACCCCCTCACTAACTATGTCGGTCGAGCCTTAATGAATTTCTTCAATACGAACAACAGTTTTTCAAGATTGATACAAATTTAACAGTTAATTAATTAAGGAATCTTTTAAAATTAGTTAACATAACAAATAAGTTGTCGTTTTAGTTGACGGCTATAGCAGATATTGTCTTAAGAGTGAATTACAGATCCGTTTCTCAGAAAAAATTGAATGTTACGCAAATTCATAGCATTTGTCAGGCAGATTTAAAAATACAATGTTATTACAACTCGCGACACTTGGAGACGCGCATAGGTCACCGCTGGATCAAGACTATCATGAAGGATACGATATCGTCTTCGAAGAATGCTCAGACTATAAGAAAAATCTTTTTTCTACATTTGAAATCGATATAATGATTGATGAGACATACAGATATGATGAAGAATTCGATGGCTATGACAATATAAAGACTGTTACAATACCAAAGAATGGTAGAATTTGTATATTAGGATCTGCAGTAATGGCATCAGACAAAAATTTCATCGCGAAAACAAGATTTCCTAAGAATGTTACTAAAGGGAAACCTATCGATTGGTACCCAGAAACTGTTACAACAAAGAACCCCATTATTCAAACAGCAGAGATTCCAGAAATAGTGTACGCCGAACCTCACTATCAACCTGAACCAGTAATAAAAGATGACGATGACCTTCTTCCTATCAGCCTTATCCAATGCGAGAACCAGAATGAAGAATGCACGATTCAGTTTACAATGTTGAAGCAGTCAGGGATACAAAAAGAAGTTGATGATAATCAAAATGAAACTCAAGCTTATAAAGCAATTTTTTCTACGTTTGATGAAAGTAGTGAAAACTTTTTATCCATATCCAAAAAGACATCAAACAATAACACGTTTGAAATACATACTACCTTAACTGTACTTTCCGAGAAAAAGCACAAATTCCATTATGATAAAATTCCTAAGGATAGTTATTTCTTTTCTTATCCTGATGAATGGAAGCCCAGTGGAGATTTAGATCGTCTGTTTTCTACATGTGCAATTATTCTTAAAAGCTATTGCGATTATCCAGTAAATGCAATATCAACACTAAATTGGTCACTTGTCGACCAAAACACAACAGACAGAAAGTTCTTCTTCCCGAAGAATGTCAGATTCGTCGTTCCTCATAAGAGAGGCGTTTTCGACCTGAAGCACGCACACCAGCAATTCCCATATGGACCAAAGGACGAACCTGTGTTGCCCGATGATGAATATGATGATGATAAAGACAAAGACAACAGGAAATCCAAGCTTAGTAAAATGTCAACCATCCTCATTTCAATCGGTGGCGCATGCTTCGTTTTAATTTGTGTCATTGTTGGCCTCGTTTATGTCTTGGATTCTAGCAGGAAACGTTTTGATTCTCAAACAAATGAAATAACAAATCAATTAGTCTAAATTTTTTTTTAATATGATATTTTATTTTTCATTATGGATGCACTAAATCATATGTCATTATGAGAATCGAAGAAAATAGAATTAAATGATAGCAAATTAATCAATAACAAATATTGATTGATGAATTAAACTTTGAGAATTTCCAATTTGATATAAAATAGATTTTAATATATAACAAAATAAGAAAATAAAAAAAACATGATATTTGCCTAATCAAACATGATCAGAGGAGCTTCTGAGTAAGAATGCATTTGGTTGAGGAGATTTGTATCATTATGGTCCAAACTCTCTGTATCTAGCATGTCTGCTGTATAGTTAACTATGTCTTTCCAGTTAGGAGTTAATGCTTTAAGACCTTCTATGGTTGAAATTCCATCTTCACCTCCAA
Organism: Trichomonas gallinae; assembly: GCA_008369845.1. NCBI lineage: Eukaryota > Parabasalia > Trichomonadida > Trichomonadidae > Trichomonas > Trichomonas gallinae. The sequence goes on along the minus strand of MRSU01003048.1, from coordinate 31,146 downwards.
GAATCGAAAGAAGAGAGTATGGACTTAATGTTGATGCTGCTACTAATCCTTTCACCATAAATTCTTTGTTTTCGCAACCATTTCCGTTAAATTTAATATTCGGTGCGCAAAGTGGTGCTGCAACTTCAGCGCAAAGGCGCCTTATAGTGCTCCAATGTTTAGGAGGAAGTGAAAACTTCTCTATTAAGCCTCTAACAAGATTCTTGTAATTAACTTTATTTGGTGTTGTGTAAAAATCGTTAACTTGGCGAAGTTTTGGACGCACACATTGCAGAAAGTCTTCGAATAACGCAGGCTGCTGATCCGGTGATGCTGCGAGACAAATATTCAACTGATTGATTAATGGATTTTCTGGAGTTTCAGTATATTTTGATTTCAACGATAGAATGGCGTTAATGTATTGCTTCTGTTTGATTTCGCAGAGCGAAAGTTTTGTAACGAAATCAACGCTGTTTTGATCGAGAGATGCGATCATATCATTACTTAAGTCTAATTTTGCAAAGTCGACGATCGGAATGTAGTATGGAGGAATAACATCCTTGGATGCAAGTAATGAAGCGCAATAAGCAACAGAATCTTTTAATTTTCTTGTGTATTCGATACAATTGGAAGAAATTAGTTTTCTAAATTCAACTATATTTGCTTCTAGTGCTAAAACCTGTCTCCATAAGTCTTGAATTCTAGAAATTGACTTTAATTCTGGACATGGATGCTGTACTTCAGATTTGACACCATTGCTTCCATCATTGATAAATTTTTCGAACTGCATTACTAATTTGAGTGTTAAATACATCTGTAGCTGAATAAGTTGATCGCGAAGTTGTATATCACCTGGAAGCATTCTATTGTCAATAAATCGAAAGTATAATGCATCATTGATAATTTTATGTGATTCTAACCACGTCGAAAGCTTAGGAATTTGCCTGGTAATATTTTGATTGCTTAATATGCTTTGAACAGAAACGCGAGGCATCTCATTGAGTCTTGGATCGTCAAGTGACACGGCTTGTGCCTCTGGTTTCTTCTCAAGATCAATAATTTTCCTTAGAATGAACATCGGCGAAAAATTTTATTTGTCACTTTTATTCATCGATAATTGTCACTTTTATCTTCTGACAATGATCTTACTTTTACATGTCAAAATATTGTTCTTACATGTTAAATATCTTCGCTTTTCATGTCACATTTTGTTTCATCATTTCGCAAACAATATTCAAGTTTTTCTTCTAAAAGCACAAATTGTCTATTTGGTTGTATTAGCAGATAGATGGTATGTATTGGAAACATTGCCCTCAAGACTCGATTTGTCACTTTTCAAAAAGATGAAGCGCGATTAGTTCGAGTTTTAATGATGTCAAGCATAAAACACACATATATATTCATAGCAAAGTATTGCATAATTGTGACTTCATAATTCAATCACTTCATTAATTTGATTTATACATCACACATAAATATCAATTATACCTTATTTTCACATCTAGTTCCGTTTAAGTATCATTATATAAGTTAGAAATATTATGTTAACACATCTCATACCTATAAAAACTAGTTTTTACAATATTGATTTCTTTCAATATTGAATTATTATTCATTAGCTTCTATAATATAACAATAAATATTGAATAGTATTGATACACTTCTTTACAGAATGAAATTCTGTATTTTTTGAAAAATGTTTTTTATATAAAGCCTAGATTCTTCTCAAAATCGAGTATTATCATCATTACAATGTGTCTAGATAATTCACACATTCTTAGGTATATCATGCTGCAGAAAAATGCTATGGATGAAAAAAATGAAAGTAAAAATTGAATGGTTATTCATTCATTATTTTTTCATAATCAGATTCAATATTTTCCAAATTTATATAATGGAACAGCATGTGTAGAGGAATTACAATTATATTACATGTTTATGATTAACAACTTTATATTTTTTTCTAAAAAAATTCTCCAAGATATCGTTGTGGTTGTCACTTTTCTAAGATTTCATGCTTTCAAAATCAGCATTAATATTATATTCTAAATAAATGTTCGAAATTTTTTGAATTTACATTTTGCGGTTTTGACGGAGGTTTTGACAATAATATGTCGAAAGCTTCTTTGATAGTTCTTGGCATCAAGCGTGCCATGGATAAGGGAAAGGCAGAGTACTCTGACAAAATTTCCAGATTCAACACATTTTACACATCAACCACTCTCGAAACAACAACTTTTCCGATTCAAAATGCAAATGATTTCCTCGATTACCAAATTGAAGAGTGCACGTCAACTCTTGCTAGCAAATTAGGTTCAGATGAAGCTAACAAAATTAAAGCTGTTCTTGAAGTTGTTCAAGAATGCGATACTTTAGAAGATGGCCCAGCTGTTGGAACATCTGTCGTTCAATCTTACAATAAAAACGATGGCAAGCTTTACACCTTCTTATACTCTTTCGTTCCAGATCATAAAAAGAAACAAATCAAAGCAGACAACGTAGAAATTTCATTCAAGATTAACATTCCAGATAAATTCATCGTGGTTCGCAAATCAAAGACAATCCTCAAGCTCTTCAAGAAGTCATGGGATGAATATCAGAAGGTTCCACCTGCTATTTCCCATGAGACTGTCATCTACTCCCTCTCTGTTGCATTTGCTCCATTTATTTATGGCTCATTGTCAGGCCCAGTCGATTGCATCGAAGAACTTAAGCAGCAGGCTAAGGAGACAACACAGACAACAGTATCAGATTACCACCGTATTATAATTCACCCAATGACAAAGATGAACGTTGTAATTGAAGATCCAGAAATCCTCAAACTCCTTCCAGCTCAGTTCATTCATGTTGGTGGTACTGGTACAGCATACAGAGATTATGTACTTGAAATGTAATTCTTTTAGTTTTAATATTTTCAATAAAAAAATATTTCAACCTCTTATACTAAAACTTATTTCATAGCAGAACACTTCAAATTGCAGTATTCTCGTAAACGTTCTAATCGAAAATATGAAAATTTGATAATCCTGAATGCAATCATTATTGTGATTTTGCAGAGAAAATTAGATATTTTCTCACATTACCTATATATATGAAATGATTTCACCTGGAAAAATTTACATATTTTTTCAAACCAATATGAAGCAGGGCTAATATTGATTTTGAATGCTTTATTTCATACTTTTATGATGTAAATATTGTATTTTTGATAAAATGGAAATATTATTATTATTAAATTGATAAAATGGAAAAAGTAAAAATATTTATGAAAAATTATTAACCTTATCTTGTAAACTTCTGAAATTATTTTCTTCTCTAATAATTATAAAATCTAATAATATTGACAATGGAACTAATTTTATAAAAGTGACAATAATTTTTTGAAAATTCAATGATAATTTTTTTCAACAAAAATTTTGGCAAAAATTTTTTATTCCTAACCTCGGTCAGATGAAGTCCCATCACATTTAAAATTAACTTCGGTCAGATGAATAAGCAGCCAAACCACATTAGTTTATAAATATCAGCTTTTCATATGTTGTCTATCAATGTATTGAAAAAATATCTTCACAATGAATTATTGGCCTGTTATACAGACTGGCATTGGTCTTCTCCTGATTATTGCAGCAGGTTATATCATTACAAAGCTGAAGCTTATATCAGCATACACAATTGATGCGACAAACAGGTTTTTGCTGAAATTGTGCTATCCGCCGATGATATTTAGAGCAGTAGTCAAACAGAAATTTGCTGATATTGACTTCCATCCTATGCTTATTGGAGGCATGATAATAGTTGCCACATATACCTTTTGTTTGATCATTTTTTGTTTGAGATCTGACAAAAGTTTCTTTTATTATTGCTCTTCAACATTGCCATCAATATATACTAACTATCTAATCATTGGAATTCCATTCTTTGAAGTAATTTGGGGTGAAAATGTATCAATGGTTACAATTCTCAATCTTACGAATGATATTGTTACTGTTCCGATATATCTCATCATTGCAAACATATACCGCATCAGAGAGAACAATAAAAAGCATGCAGAAAACAATGATGGAATTACAGAGAAATTTTCGTTAAAAATCTTAATTACAATAGTTAAAAACATTGTCTTGAACCCAATCATGTTCGGCAACATCATTAGTTTCATTTGGGCAGGATTCGGTTGGAAATTCCCAGATTTTATTCAAGCTGTTGCTGATATTGCAGCAAATGGAGTTTTAGCAAGTTGCTTATTGTGTGTTGGTGGTTTCCTTTCACAGAATGCAATCATTGCTTGTCCATGGCCGCAATTCATCTTCTGCATCTTTGTTCGCCACTTTATGATGTCCCTGTTTGCAGCTGTGTTTAGCTATGCTTTCAAGATTGATCACCTCCTTGCCAGGCAATGTACTATCATGGCAGCATTGCCATCTGCAACTGCTAGCTTCCTGCTAGCACATCAAAATGGAACCGGACCTGGCTGCTCATCAACTTTGATTTTCTTCTCGACAATCTTGTGTGTTCCAGCAATGATTGGATGGCTTTCGGCTTTAGATGCTCTCAAAATATTTGTTTAAACTATATTTTTTGTAAATGAAATAACTTTACCAAAAAAATGATTTCAATTTTTTATAATCATCTTTCTAACAATTGAAATTGATTGAAATTCGGTTTATTATCCATTATGAGTAGTTAGGTGCTAATACTGTTGCCTGAATTAATTATTATATTGTTTTTTAAAAAATATCTGAAATGAAGAATCATTACTATAAAAATTGTCTTTTTTCTAACTAGTAGAGAAATATATTTAATTATATAATGTTGTTCACATAGAAGATATAATTTTGAAATTTGAAAACAAGTGAAAACGATGAATGTTAACAGATAAAATAGTATTTTATGGAAATTTGATCCAATTCAATAAAGAATGAATCATTTTTATTATTAAGTTATGCATTCAATTGAAACTCATGAAATTTCAAAGGCGATAAAGGCTCAAACATTGCATGATAATAGTAAAATAGCAGATATTAATGATATAGATCCAATAAAACAGGAATTTTCAGTTGAATTTTATCTAGATTTTCTAAATGAGGCATTTGCTGCAGGTCAATTTATCAATTTTGAAAAGACTTTGTTTGTAAAGCAGTCTCTGACTATGACTGTTAACTTAAAAACATTAAATCAAGTATTTGATCCAGATTTATATTCACAACTTTTAATTTCAACCCCAAACTCAGACATATTAACAGAATCGTTGCATATATTCATATCTTTAATTCATGCTGAGCCAGCGAAATATCTCCAAAGTTCGATAAATTTATTTAACTATGGAATGGAAAATTCCATTTTAGTATTCACCAATTGCGGTGTTGCTGCATTTCACATTATAATTGAAAAATTCCAAAGCATTCCTGAAGAATTAAAATTTGAAAATTTTATTCCAAGTGTTCAAGCAATATTGAACTCAGAAAAACCTTTTGCTCTCATTAATATATTGATTCTAATCAAAGATTTATTAATGTATGGATATGATTGTAATATTGTAAATTTCAATCGAATTATTGACTTATCTCGTGTTGATCACCAGAAAGTTCAACTCAATGCATTGAAATTATTAAATGTTCTCATTATAAAATTTCCAAACATCCAAAGTCCTTCGTCAATTCTTGAAATTTTGGCAAATATCGTCATGAATTCTTCATTTAATTGCAGTGTTGCAGCCCTTGAATGTTTTTCCGCGCTTATGCCATTATCTGTTAGTACTGCCCTCAGTATTCTTACTGATAGATTGTTTAATTATTTGGTGACTGTTGTCACGACAAATAGCAAAGGAATCATCGTTGGTTATTCCCTGATGTTAAAAATCTCAATATTTCATTGTGTTGAAGAATTCAGAGAAAGAATTGAAGAACTGTTCTCACTTCCAGAACTAGAAGAGAATCTATTGGATACAGTTGAAAATGGAACTTCAATACAAGCAAGTCATGCACAACAAATTTTGGACTTCATGGAGAGAATTGGAATATAATTTTAATTATTCCCATTTCTATGATATATGTTTTTATATTATATGATATCTAAAATGTTCATAAGGGCGTTAATTATTAAATTTCCCAAATCTTATAAACAAAGCTGACCATATGATCCTTATAAATGGACTTTCATGTGTTAAACTGAGATTTTCACGCATTTTAAAAGAATTCCAAGTTTATTTTTGACACTTTACATGACAAATTATTGATGAAACAACCATAATCTCGATGAATCTCTTATAACTTTTTGAAAATTTCTAGTATGTAACTTTCATGGTCCTAGTGTATCTATTGGTAATAGGATTGCGTTGTGAAGGCCAGATGTCACCACTATTGAAAAAGAATTATTTTTGACACTTTACATGACAATTTATTGTTGAAACTCGACAATCTCGATGAATTTCTTGTAAATTTTTGAGATTTTCTAGTATGTAGCCTTCATGGTTCTTTTGTATCTAAATTCATAATTTAGAACACCATGTGTACACATCTATTGGAAATTATTGATAAGATCTATTTGGTGCTTTACATGGCATATTATTGTTGAAACCTCCAAATCTCGATGAATCTTTTATAACTTTTTGAGACTTTCTAGAATGTGACCTTCATGTTCATAGTACATCTAATGTAAAGACCTGGTGTCCACATCTATTGAAAATAAAAGAATTATTGATTAGGCGTCTAAGGGCCCTTTACATGATAAATTATTGATTTAATATGACACTTTACATGACAAATATTCTGTCACTTTTCATGATGTTATTATTACATCTAATAATAAATGATAACCATATATATCAGATAACCTAAAAATTTTATCGTTGCTGCGATTTAGTCAGAAAAATGACCGAAAAACAGCGCCAGGATCTAGCTTGGTCAGCGACCCAGTCCACCGAGCATGGATCAGTCGGCTACGTTCCTAAAGAAGAGCCGGATTATAACGAAGATTCGAACGAAGAGCTCGTTATTGATCGTCCATGCTGCGCGTACTGCCTCTGCGACATCCGTGAGTGTCTCGTTAGGGACAAGGCAACTGGCAGATGGTTCTGCAATGGCCATGGAAAGTCAATGCACTCGCACATTATTCATCACTTAGTTAAATCTCGCCACATGGAAATCGAACTCCCTCCAGAAAACCAATACTCGCAAATCCCGATGTCATGCTATCTCTGTCACTCAACAAACATCTTCCGTTTAAGTTTCGTTCAATCCGAAAAGACAGGAAAATACTTTGTTCTTTGCCGTGAGTGCTGCAATGACCCACAGCTCCACCTCTATTCGCTCGATATTACACACAGACAGCAAATTGTCCAGCAAACAGGAATTATTGAGTGGCTCGTCAGGCCACCATCAGGAGCCGAATCAAAGGACGGATTCAGATTCTGCGAGATTTCTCCAACAGACATGGACCTCTTGGAAGAGACTTGGCCAACTAATCCAAAAGCGACCATTCTCGATTTGCCACAGATTCGCTTAAGCAACAAGATTTTGAAGACAAAGCCACGCTACAACGATATTAAGGACTACGCCACAACATACAACCAACTCGTTAAACTCGAAATGGATTATGACAAGCAAATTACGGAATCCATGATATACAGAAACGTCAAGATCAACTGGAAGAAGCAAGGCTTCAACCGTTTCACTGGCTCATTTAACTTCCCAATTTCTGAAACATCCAGACCAATTAACATTGGCGACACTTTCCTTGTTAAATGTGGTCAATACGAAGCCAAGGGCTCATTAGAGCGCATCCTTGGTGCCGGTGAAATCGAGCTCCTCTTCATTCGCCAGCCAACACCACCAGAAGACTCAATATTCACTGTTCAGCTTGTTTGGCTTGATGTTTCATACACACGTATGCTCGCGGCTGTTGCCAAGATGCCAGCTTCGCCAGCAACATCAACAGCAAATATCATCAAAGATATTTTGATGGGCAAAGTTCCAGATCAGATCAAAATGTTACCAGGCGAACCAAACAGGAACCCAATCGTCAAGGGCATCCCAATTCTCAATAATTCCCAAGTTAATGCGATTTCATATGCATTAAACTCGCCATTTTCGATGATCCAAGGTCCACCAGGAACAGGTAAGACAACAACAATTGCGGCCCTCGTTACAAGATACCTGCAGCTCCAACGCGGTCCAATTCTTGTTTGCGCTCCTTCAAATGCAGCCGTCGAGCGTGTTACAGAAGCCATTGCAGCAACACATGCATCCGTTTGCCGTGTTATTTCCACTTCCAGAACAGATATTGAAGATATCGACGATAAATATGCTCTTCACAACATGATTTACGGTCTTGACTGCAAGGAATCCAGGCAACTCAATGATATGCTTATTGCTAGAGCCTCAAGCAACTTCAATGAGCAGCAAGAAAAGAATTTCAAGGAATTACGTCGCAAGCTCGAAACACGTGTCATTGATGCTGCAGATGTCATCACATGCACATGCATCACATCAGCTGATCCACGTATTATCACAAAAGTCTTCCCAACAGTCATCATCGATGAAGCCACACAAGCTGTTGAGCCAGAAATCCTCATCCCAATCATGCATGGCTCCAAGCAAGTCTGCCTTGTCGGTGACCACATGCAATTGGGCCCAGTCGTTACAAATCCAAAATGCGTCGAAGCAGGCCTTCAACATTCCGTCGTCCAGCGCCTTGTTCAGCTCGGCCTCCGCCCACAGCGTCTTCTCACACAGTATAGAATGCACCCTGTTCTCTCCGAATTCCCATCGAACACTTTCTACGACGGTATGCTCCAAAACGGCGTCTCTGCAGAAAAGCGCACACCTCCGCAGCCAATCTTCACATGGCCAAGACCAAACGTCCCGCTCTGCTTCTACAACAACGTCGCAAACGAGGAAGAAATCTCCAACTCAGGCACATCATACATCAACGCGTTCGAGGCAACAATCGTTTCGCAGATCGTCAACCAGATGTGCCACGCTGGTGTCGATCCGAACAATATTGGTATCATCTCTCCATACTCAGGCCAGAAGTTCTACCTTCAGAACTTCCTAGCATCAATGGCCACACTCCCAGCCGCTTTCTACCAGAAGCTCACAATTGCGTCAGTCGACTCCTTCCAGGGTGGTGAGAAAGACTACATCATCATGAGCTGCGTCAGATGTAACTCGCACGGATCCATAGGCTTCTTGAAAGACTTCAGGCGTCTCAATGTCGCTCTCACACGCGCACGTTATGGCCTCATCATCATCGGCTGCGCGAGAGTCTTGTCGAAGTCAATCCTTTGGTACAACCTTCTCAAGCACTGCCAGGAGCAGCATCTTCTCGTTGAAGGCCCAATCACTGACCTCAGGGAGTCTCCTTGCGTCTTGCAGAAGCCGAACATCAAGCTTTCAACTGCAATGCCAGGAATCCCAACATCTGACTTCGGAGCAGGAATGGTTCCAACAACACTCGAATCAGATTTCGTACAAGATACAGAAGATATCGATTCCGAGCAGTATTTCAACGTCGTCTAAATTTTTTAAACCTAAAATTATTGTGCACAGCAGCCATGGCATGATCTATGAGGCTTCTAATGCCTAGGCTTCATATGCGCACAACTTCAGAAACCTCAAGTTTTATTCGAATAAAACAACGAATATTTTTTCTACGAGTCTCATATGATTTTATCCATAATCATGAACAAAACAAAAATCTAGGAATATGACTTTAATTCATCACATTATAGAATGTATCTGGAAAGCAAACAGATTATCACCAAATACATATATAAAACTTCAATATGCAGTACTTGGGAAATGGATAGAATTATTATCAATGTTTTTTTCACATGAATTTTTCTAATTCATAGAAAACAATATAAACGAAATTTAAACAATCAAATTTTGTGAAATTACACGATTAGTGTAGTAGCAGCAACATTATCAGTATCATCAGCATTCTTAGAGCGTTTCCAATAAATGTATCCTGCAATTGCACCCGCACCAATAACAAGAATCAAAACAATTGGGACAACGACTGCAGCAGCTTTCTTTGAGCCTCCTGATTTGGAATCTGATGTTTCAATAGGAGTAGCTGTTGGCTGATCAGTTGCAGTATTTGATGTCGATGATTCCGGTGTAACTGGTGCTTCTGTTGGTATAATAATTTCTTTGTCTGCTCTAAGCTTATGATATTTCTTCAAATTCCTTCTATGCTCTTCAGGAATTGTTTCAGCGCCAAGGTATTCAAGAGGCATGTGGCTCTGCTTGTATCCATTTATAGTCATTGACGCTCTCATTCCAGGGTCATGCCACAATGTTGTCAATTTGATGTCAGTGTCTAAATTCGTCGTGAAAATTACGAGCTCACTCCAATTTGAAGCTGCCATTACAAATTCCTCTCTCCAGTCACCAATAATATCACCATGGAACAGAGGATAGTGTCCTCCTGCATCTTCTAGTGGAAATTGACCGTATTTCTTCTGGAAATCAGCATAGGCAGTGTAAAGTCTGAAACCTCTATTTTGCGTGTAATCCCACTTATCCAAATAACCTCTATTATAGCAAGCAGTGATTAACGTTCCATCCCAGAATACATTGTTGCTAGGCCACAGTGTGTCTGTTACATTTTCTGCAACTAACTCATTCGTCTTTGCATTATACATTCCGCTGAAAGCAAAAACTTCAAAGCCATCGTGTGTCGGATCGAAATCTGCTGCATTTCCTCTGCCAACATCGTGAATTTCTGGTCCGTAGTGTATCCATTTGATATCTCCGGTTGACGCGTTATAAAAGTATTCGTATATCAAGTCAGGATTATTTTGCTGAATTCCATATCCACTCATAGTTGTATCATTTTTGTTGAATTTTGCAACATAAAATCTGTCACCGTGAACGATTTTCTGTTTACCAAGGTCATATCTTAGTGTTCCGTTTCCATTGACAGTGAATCCAATATTATGTATTTCGTCGATACCATCATAATCTACATCAGCAATTCTGAAGTGGTGTCCTTCTGGGCAGATATATGATGGATCGCTGTCTGGAGTGAAATACCACCTCAATTCAAAACCGCCCGTACTGTTGAAGCCGTAAATTGCATTCATCATGTGGAATCGCCTCCTGTCATCCCTATTTTTCATAACAACAGCCAGCGAAGGCCTTTCAAGGTCAAACCATCCAACACCAAACTGTGTCGACATCGGACCATACTGTTTAGCCCAGCCTGGAATCGGCGCCGTATGCAATAACTTTCCTGTCATTCCATCAACGCAAGCAATCCATTGATCTAAATCGTTTTCGTGTGTGAATACATAGCCATCGCCGAAAGTTACGTTATTGGCAATTCTTATGTAAACCTCACCTTTTCCATCACCGTTCAAATCGAAAATGTTGATTCCGTCAATTTGTCCGACATTAACTGTTGTTGCTCCTGGCTCGATATTGTTTTTGTTTAGACTGTTATGGCCTAAGTTGATTTCCCAAAGGTAAGTCCCATCATGAAGATAAGCTTCAATCGTCTGATAGTCTTCGGCATCTCTTGCTAATACAAAATCTAGTTTTCCATCTCCATTTAAGTCTCCAAACCATACTATTCTGAATCTTGTGCCATTCTTTATAGGAATTCTGATGCATGGGATATCAGCTGTGTTCGCTTGCAAAACGTATTCAGTGGAATTTTCAACTTCTTTTTGGTTGACAATTGAGCCGACAAAATATTTGAATGTTTTCTTTTTATCATGAGTTTTATCATAGAAATGTGTAACACTTTCTATCGGATCAGTGTTTAATTTAACTACATTGTTATCTTCATCGCGACGATAAACATTAAATGCTATGTTATCATCATCTGTTATAAGATATCTCCAAGAAATGAATGAAGTCGTACTTCCTGCACGAATGGCTACTACACCTCTATCGAGATTCTCGAGATACTTACTAATCTTCTTAGTACTGTACCCATATGTATTGGCAATAGATAAGATGGGGAGAAGCATTGAAAAATAATGTCACTTTTGTCTATAGGGAAAAAAACTGTTTTTTTATGCTCACAAAAATTGTAATAGTAAACGAATGAAAATTAACCTCGTTGATGCACAAAAACATTATATATCATTTCGTTTTGAATGAATTAAAATTTCAATTTAAAATAATCGTCTGACAAAATTTTAAATTTGGAGGTTATTACGGGCGTGATAGCGTTCTAAAATGCTCAAAAACTGATACTAATTGATGCATGATTATTTTCATTTTAAATTGGCTTTGATTTGAGTTGAAAATAATCGTATGGCAAAAAATTGAACTTTTTGTTCGTTTTGACAGGTGATGATTATGTTGTACAGGCATGGGCAAATGTTAGATGTGTTTAATTTATAATTCCGAAATGTTCGTATTATTTTCAATAAATAATTTTGAATGAGTTTTTGCTCAACTTTTCGTAAAATCAGTGGTTATGACTATGGGTCATTAATTCAAAAACTTTCATTTTTAACCCAGTTCTAGAGGTTTTAATCTCTCTCAGAAATTCGTGATATTTCGTCATTGTTTTAAATCTTCCAAATAAATACGAATCTTCAATTGACAGCATTGGAAAGATGGTCCCTTGTATCTTATGTTTCATATATCTTCTCATTCATTTTTCATCTTTTTCTTTATTCATATTTCGATTTATCAAATTTTTGATATTATAGTATTACACCGAGTATCTCTTTTGTACTAGATCATTAATAATTATATCCCAATGTAATAATATCAGAAACAAATAAAATTAATATGAAAAAATCTTTTTTAAGTAAATATTCATTAAAAATAATTAATTATATCTCGCATATTGGTCTAGGACAAAGCATATGCATACTAATTAATGTCATTTTCTATTGTGAATTAAATTATATGAATAAAAAAAATATTTCGACTCCATTTCCCTAGCTATTTCGATAAAATAGATGATATAATATACACGTATCTGTCTACTGTCTAAGCGATAATATATATGAACTGTTACTTTGAGATGAAAAATATATAAAAAAAAGCGTTTACATGTCAAATCCAATATGGTTCACTCAGTTATTAATAAGACTACTGTTTTCCGCACTACAGTCTATATAATTTTCAGACAAGTGTTGGTCTAAAACGATTATGAAAAAAAAAAAATGATGATCATGTAAAGACGATTATTATCGATTGAAAACAGATGATAATGATGCTTTCACGCCCGTAAATAATTCAGGCATTTTAAAAATGATATTTTACAGAATTCGCAATTATACAGAGCTTCTCTACTACGCTGTTTTTATTCTTATATTCCTATATCTATCGATACCTGAAGATATCTTTGTATATATCCCAGGAGTAAAAATATTTAAAAATGAATACACGTTAGAATTCCAGCAAATCACGCGTAGGTATTACGATGAATATACAAAAATAAAAATCCTAATGAACTATTCAAATAAGTACACAAATACGTATATAATTTTCGAAGAGAACAAAAGACACGATATAGTGCCATACCCCGAAAGGTGTATATGTACTACATCATTTAGATTGTACAATTTTACTGATGCTTTCGTTCGCGGGGATAGAATTGCAATCGAAACACAAGGATTTAATTTTTACAGAGGCCCTTCATTTAATATGACATTTAAAGTCGTTAATAACATTCATCTTGCTATTACAGCCAACAAATTCTGGAATACTTTTGGCCATAATCTACATGATACACTTGCTTCAATTTTAGCTTATCCAAAAGAGATTTTAGACCAAAATCCTATTATTTTCCATGATTGGGAAGATGGCCCATTGATTGAACACTTAAATGCTCTTGGCCTTAGTAACCTTAAGCCTTATCCACATCGTTTGCATCATAATCAATTTGTTAGATGTGATAGATTGTATTGTGTGATACCTGATAATGAAGCTCACGAATTTACTGGTTTTTCATTGCCTTTAATGCGCAAATTATTTAGAGAAACACTCAAATTGAATGAAATTCAACCAATTAACTACTGTTTGCTCAACAGAAAACCGAATGAACACCGACATTTCACGAATTTTGATGAATTGAAATCACAATTATCTGCGAAATATCCAGATATCAACTGGCAAATGTTTGACCTGCACAGGAATTTTATAGATAGAGCGAAAGAATTCGCTTCCATTAAATTCTTAGTCAGTAGTTGTGGATCAATTGTTTATAATTCATTATTCATGAAAGAAAGAAGTGCTTTCGTTGTTTTATACGGTCATTTAGTTGATCTACCTAACAACGCATTGTGCTGCAAGCTCGGAATGTATTGTATTGGAATTCAACACAAAAATATTTCACATTATGATGGAAAAGGACCAATGTACATCGACAAGGTTTTAAACTCTGTTGATAAACTAATTGAAGCCCAGAAGAGAGGAGATTACCCTGATATGTCCGGATATCATATATTTGATGTCAAGCAGCTGTTTTTAAACCGAGATAATATGGAACACAAACAGTTTATTAGATTAGTTTAATAGATTAAGCTCTTCAAAAATTATTTTTTATTTTGTTCAAAAAAATTGTAAAATATTTGTTATAGAGTTAGTATTAACTACACTATTGTCATTATAAGCTTATTATAGCAATCTAAGACGTTGGTTATTGATTTATTAAATTTGGAAAATATATTAACTTTAAAAATCAATAACCAAGGTGGCAACTGTTCTGATAGATGAATTAGAATCTAATTTTAATTTATTTATAACATTTCTCCTAATTTTAATTTTTCGGTATGAAAAATTGTTTCATCGAAGGGAAACTCGAATTGTTTTATAATACATGCATGTTACATTGTTGTAGTTAGAACAAAATAGCTTTAAAAAGGAGATAGCAAATCGGAAAATTTTCCGGTTCTGCATTGATGATTAGGAACACAAAATTGGATTGCTTTCATATAGTTTATTGCAAAAAAAATCTTGAATTTTTAAACAAACTGAAGTTTTAGAAGGGAAATAACATTGACATTGATAAAAAACTACTTATTTTGGAATTTAAAGAATGTAAACTCCTGCTACAGCCTGTTATCAGTTGAATTGCAAATGAACCGCGTGTTGATTGATTATGATCGAACCCTTGACTCAATAAAAATATGTCTGACACGTAAATTTATCCAAACAACAAAACCAGTTTTTGTTCGTTTATAAGCTCCACCATCGATAATAGACTGTATTTTCAAGCTTGAAATTCAAAGACCTATGATACTACGGGTGTAATACTTTATCATAAAATAAGGTTCTATCATATATCCCCTTAAACATCTAAATTAGCGTTAAAAAGTCTTTCTTTTTGTCTGCCAAATTGAATCGAAAATAATCGTTAAGATTTATTTTATTATCCATCGTTAAAATTTATGAGCAATCGATGTGAAACAACGGATAAAACAGCTGAATTGTCATTGCGAGTTGTATAAATGCAATAAAAACGCTATTCGTCATTTAGGGCCAAGGCTTAACTAGCATTGAAATTAAACTAAAAGAATTCAATGTAACGCTCATAAATTATTAAATTGAGTCGATTATTTTACATTCAAAGGAAAGATATGAAAAAGTAAACTAATCGAGCTCATTTAAAGCTTTATTTCTATAATCAATATGTTTTTAACGTCATTTCTAAAATAAAATAAATTTTGGTATAATATTTATTAGCTATATATTTAGATCATTTCAAATTTTTTATCAACTTCGATTCTCAAAAGTGGAAAATGAAACGTATTGGAAATAATATGATAAATAATATATTTATAATTAAAACAACCCAAAATTATTTTTAAAAAATTTTCAATAGTTAAATATTCTTTAAAATAATGTTTCCTATTTATTATTACCTAAATTTTGGAAAAATTTACGATCAATTAAAAATTCACAAAATTGATGTGATTTTGATTGACATAAAGGAATATATAATTTACAAATTTTTGCGATTAATGCTTTGAAATTTGAGAGGAAAGAATTACTATTGTTTTTATATGTACAAGGAGCTCTCTGTTCTCCTTAAACTTTCGATCTTCGTTGGTGGAGTCTTTGGTGTTATCAAGCACATCAGTTTCTTAGACAATCCAATCATTCTTTTATGCTACTTCACTTTAATTTCCAACTTATGTTGCGCATTTATGTCATTGATTTGCGCAATATTGATAATGAAAGGCTACAGCTTGAAGTCTAAGCTATACTTCAAGTTCAAGGGCTCTTTCCTCATGATGATCTACATCACGCATTTCGTATTCACATTCGTTTTGGCCCCACAGTTCAAAGTTGCCGGAATCAAGGATGTTCCACCGATGTTTACTGATATTTCCAACATGTTCGTTCACTATATCACTCCTTGGGCATTTATTATTGATTATTTATTATTCGATACAAAAGGCAATTTCGTTTACACTGATTCATTCATTTGGGTCTTCTCTTGCTTATTATACGCACCATTTGCTTACACAAGAATCTGGCTCGGCGGTTCATTCGATTTAGGCGTAGGCAACAAATATCCATATTTCTTCTTAGATTATGAAACATATGGAATCCCATTAGTTGCAGGAATGATAACTGTCATGTGTACTATCGTTTTATTTATGGGCTTTGGATTTGTTTACTTAGATCACCACATGGAAAAGGTCCTCCCACATATCTACTCATTTGCTAATATTTTATCATACTAATTGATATTGTTATAAATATTGTTTTCTAAGATAATTTAATTATTGCTTTTCGTTCGATTTCTATTATTTATAATTCATATATAGGACTTGGCGATACATTTCTTCATCGAATTATCGTTTAATTGCTTGGAAAATAACAAAATTTAAAATTTTTATAATAATCAATATTTGACTGAATTAACCAATGATTTAATAAATGATGAGTGAAAAATCGATTTTTTTAAAAAAAAAATCACATTTATTTTCATGATTTCAGTCTGCCTGGTTCAAATAGTAGTCAATTTGGTCCTTCTTAAGAATTCTAATGTAGTTAGTGTTGCCTTCAACGCCAGCTGGATAACCAGCTGTGACTATATACTTATTGTTGTCATCGATGACTTTCTTCGCGACGAGTCCTTTGATGGCAGCTCCAAGCATGAGATTGAGCTTATCAGGCTTGATGCACAAGACGGGTGTAACACCCCAGCAGAGTGTGAGCATGCGTGCGGTAGTTTCATTGTGGACAACAGCCAAAACATCCATTTCTGGTCTGTTTCGTGCGATCTTGAGGGCGGACTGGCCTGAGCTTGTTATTGAGATGATTGCTTTAGCGCCAATACGATGTGCTAGTCTTGCTGTTGAGCTTGTGACCATCTCTGTCTCATCATCGAATCTGTAACAGTCGTATTTTCCGTATGGATAAATTCTCTCTGTCATAGCGATTGTCTTTGTCATTGCTTCGACGACAGCAACTGGGTGAATGCCAACTGCGCTTTCTTCACTGAGCATAACAGCATCTGTACCATCGAGAACTGCGTTCGCGACATCACTGATCTCTGCACGTGTTGCGTTTTCGTTCTTTGCCATCGAAAGCATCATCTGAGTTGCAGTAATTACCGGCTTGTTCATCTCATTTGCCTTGCGGATCATTGTCTTTTGGGCAGATGGAACTTCATAGTATGGGATTTCAATGCCTAAGTCACCTCTTGCGACCATGATTCCGTCACTTGCAGAGATGATTTCGTCGATATTTTCAATGGCATCGAACTTTTCGATCTTAGAGATAACTTTTCCGTGTCCACCAAATCCTTTTATGATTTCTTTGGCGTTTTCGACATCCTTGGCCGTCTGCACGAAACTGATTGCAACGAAATCAACATCATTCTTGGCACCCCATTCAATATCAATCTTATCTTTCTCCGTGATGACATCGATGTTTAATTTCGTGTTCGGAAAGTTGACGCCTTTGTTTGAGTTGAGTGTTCCATCGTTTTCGATGACAGCATCGATGCAATCTGGCTTGATATCGACAACTCTGGCTCTGATTGTTCCATCATATAAGAAGATGTACTCGCCGACTTGCATTAATGAGAAAATGCTTGGATGATTGATGGTGATTTCGTATGAGTGATCGCCTGTCTTTCTTCCGACGATATCAAACTTTACGACTCTTAATTTGTCGCCTGCTTTGAGCTCAAACGGGTACTCGAGCTTTCCGCATCTGATCTTCGGACCGCATACGTCCTGAATAACACCAATCTTGAAGCCTACCTTCTTCTCAACCTCTCTGATCTTGTCGAGTGTTGCTTTATGGTATTCGTGAGTTCCATGGGAAAAGTTTAATCTGAAAACGTTGACACCTGCTCTAGCAAGTCCTTCGAGGACTTCTATGCTATCACTAGCTGGTCCGACTGTTGCTACAATCTTTGTTCTCTTTGGTGCTGGGAACATTATAAAAAAATGAACTGAAAAATCAAAATGTCATTAACATTGAAAGGTCGATAATTGTGAGCTAATTATTCACACAAAAAAATATGACTTGTTTTTAACACAGCATGTCTAACAGTTGTGTGTCATTGATCTGATCGTTGCATGTATTCAAAATATTGAAGAATATTTATTGTTTGTGATGTTCTATAATTCAATGGCTTACATTGAGGTTAAATTTAACAATACAAATATCTGCCTGTTGCTTTTTGGGCAACAAGACTATGATGGAAACGATCGTCTCTTTGTAGAAGATGTTTCAATGGAATTAATCGAATAAAAAAAAAATATCAAGATTCATTATTGATCAAGATGAACTGGCCCATTGACAATGTATTCATACATGCATTATTCTAATTAGATTGATGTTTTGTATGAAATGTTAATGTTCGTGAAAACTGTGAATTTTTTCATATGAAAGCATTTTGTATATATAGAATTTATTGCAAAATTCATGGTAGAATGAAGTTTCAAATGTAGATCATTGGTATTTCAAAACAATATAATATCGAAATGAAAACATAGTGATATTGATTATTTAGTATGATGGGCATGATATTTTTCGTGAATACATAATTATGGTTATATACAAACAGTGTTAAACTAATTTCTATTATTTTTCAATATCAATATTGTATACAAATCTTTAATCTTGATATAAATAGTATTGTTTTGGATACTTATCAATTTTATTAACATTTAGTTGCTTGAAATTGTTGTTGTTATGAATTTAAAAAATATTTCTTAGCAATTAACATGATTTACATATTGCAATGATTTAATCATAAATATTCTGCCTATATCTATATCATACATGTTATCTATCGAAATTACTTCGAATTTTATTTGATAAAATGATATCAAAGCTTGATATACATACTCAAATGTGTCTATACTTGTACTTGTGTGTTCTATGTAGATGGAATCTGTATAAAATATTTTTTTGCCCATTTTTTAAAGTATTCTAATAAGTATTTGATTAAATGTTTATTTACACAAATCTATCAATTTAGCTTTCCATAATTAGCTCTGGTGACGTGCTTCAATAGTGTTAGTATAGAACCTTGCAATTTTTTAGACTCTTCGTCTACATCTTTCATAGAATATCCTGAACCGTTCTCAATCATATCTGTAAGATTATCAAGGTGTATTTCACAGAATTTCTGAACTCCTTCGAATAGTTTAAGTTCTAGAGAGCCTGCTTTCATGTAGTAAGCATGCGGGTATGACCATTGAAGGATATGGCGTGAGCGATCTAAGACTTTAAAAAGATCTTTTGCAAATTCTTGTGCAACCTCTTTGGAAACAGCCTCAGTCTGATGGTGTGTGAACATATCAACCAAATGCGTGAGATTTTCTGGTCTTTGTTTAATTTCTGCCTCACTTGATCTCATATGGTTATCAAAACGCTCGAAATAGTGAGAAAGCCGATCAATATCATCTTTGACATGCTCATTCGTGCCTTTGCCCGTTTCTGGCTTATAACGGTTACATTCATAAAAGCCTCCACCATGGCTGGACCATTCGTGGCCGCAAATCCAGCAGAATTCATGGTGGCATTTCCAGCATGTCATATGGTTGCAGCCGCCATTCTTTTCTATACGTGTTTTACATTTTGGACAGATCTTAGTGTTTGAACTAACCCACTCAGCAGAAATTTTGTCTGCGTTAGCAATTTGTTCCCATTTCTCCTTATTTTCGCACGAGCATGGATCATGAGCTGTTTCATTACACAGCCAGCAAACTCGAGATCCGCATGTGCATTCTGCGACAAGGCAGTACTTGACAGAATTGATTGTAATGATTTTATCGCAATTGAGGCCTGGACATTTTCGAAGTTCTGGATTTGTATCAACAAAAACAGACGCAAGATCACTGTCGTAGGTCTTGATCGTTTCTGGATCAGCATGGTCGTGAACATCACGCTCAAGTAGGCAAGCTTTGCAACCCTCTTGCATGCATTGTATGTAAGAGTTGTGGTTTTGAACTTCATTAGCGATCATGTTTCTCCAGCAGTCTTCGCAAAAGCTATGACCACATTGTAATGCGTAAAGATCGAGATTTTCACTACAACAAACTTCGCAATCACCTTTACCAACATAGCGGAGGCCCAGGTCCTCATGTATTTGCTCTGGTTTTATGCAATATTTGCTAAGTATTTTATCGCGATCATTGATATATTTATTGAGTGCTTCATTTACGTTAAATTGAGTTTCTTTGAGTAAGAAATAAGCAGTGTCTTCGTTTACATTTAAGGCATTCTTAACAGCATTTATGGCATGCTTTTGTTCTCCTTGGAAATATGAATAATCTATGACTGCAGGCATGTTTGGTTTTTTTTCTTCTTCGGGCGTAAATTCTAACACAATTTCTTCCTCTTCATCATATTCTTCGTCGCATCCATTGTCTCCTTCGAAGATGAGAATCATTAATTGTACGGAGCCTTCATCGTAATCATTCACTCCACGGAATTTCTGGCGTAAAGGAAGATTGTGGTCAAGCAAATAGTTGTCTATTTTATCAAAAACTCCTTCTTCAATTTCACCTGTTTCATTTATACCATTTGTAACTTCTTGAATCCATTCCTCGAATTCTGGTATGGAATCTAAGTACGCTCTAATTTCAGCAGCGATTTCGCGCTCTTCATTAAACTGATACTCATTCATTTTGACACTTTTAACAAAAATATGCCAAAAATTTTCATGTCAAATATGAAATTTTACAATGTCAGATTTTTAAAAAATTTGAAAAATAACAAAATGTCACGTAAATATTTCCTATCAAATACGAATCGTTACAATGTCAGATTTTAAAAATTTTGAAAAGTGACAATATGGCACGTAAATTTTTGGGTGTCAGAATTAGAAAACATTGAAGCTTGCTCTTGTGACTTCTATGCCACCTTTATAAATAGATTTCAAAGTATTATATACATGCTTAAATGTTTCAATCCTATTACTTATGTGACTCTTGTAGATAATTTCTGATATAATTATAAAAACTCTCATAGGATTTTAGAAAGAAAGGGGCAGTACCCTAAATTAATTTTTCTGCCCCTTTTTATTAAAATTTGCGTTATCCCCTGAATAATAATTTAACGCCCTGTAAAAATGCCGTTAAAAAAACTCAAAAATAATGCTGAAGCAAGAAGCAGCTCTTCTTCCGAAGCAGGCAGCTGCATTCCAGAAATTTTTCGATCTCCAGTACAACCTTGTTCATATTAGCGAAAATAACTACGATGAACTCAAAAATTTTATTCTTGATCAATTCACAAAGTCGCCAGATCTTGTAGAAACAGTCGCAACAGAGATAGTTTACGCAGCATCCACTAAATTCGTAAATGAAGAACTATATGCTCGTTTAGTTTACAATATAATTAATAGCATTCGTGTAAAGCCTATATTATCGTTTTTCAAGCCTAAATTCTGGAGTGAATTCAGAAGTTATTCACCAGACTACCCAAATTTCAGATTTATTCAGACATGTTACAAAAAACACGCATTTTCAATAGAAGAAATTGTCAAACAGATTGAATTATGGCCCCAATCGACATCCACTAACTCAATATTCGACTTTTTCGTCTATTTCGCACCAGCAATTAATCAATACAATCTTACAAAATTCTTTGAGCTTCTCACCAAAATAGAAGGCATCCGCAAGTTCACCAGGACACAACGCGTCTTTTACGGTGACTGGGATGAGATTCGCGAAAACAGATGGGAGAGATTAGAAACGTTATTCAGGGATGGATGCGAGAAAGGTACACTTAAATACGATCTTAGATATGATGACATTGATCATCTTCGCCAGTTATGTTCTGACAAGTCATTTAATGTTAATCAAATAATGCTTCCGGATTTAATCGAGCCTCCAATCATGAATCACGAACCAACACTCGTGCAATATGCTGCTTATTACGGATCCGTTCGTTGCTTCAGACATTTAATGCATAAAGGCGCTGATTCAAGAGCAGTCGACAAAGAAAATCTAAATTTACTAGATTTCGCTTTGATTGGTGGCTGCAGGAAGATTATAGACTCAGTAATGAAGCATTCTAGAGCGCTCAAGCCAACTCTTTCTGTTCTCATCAAATATCATCTCGATCAAGAATTTAATGTTTTCTATCAGTCATCTATTTTCACAGAAAATAACCTCAACAACGCTTTACACATATGCATACAGTTGAATAATTTGAGTATTTTCAATGCCCTCTTATCATATGGAATCAGCATTAATCACATCGCGAGCGGCGGATTTACTACGCTTATGGAAGCAGTCATGGACAACAGGCTGGATATTTTAAGGCTGTTGCTCACATTCAAAGAAGTTGACTCGACGAAACTCAACGAAGGAGGAAAAAGCGCAATTCATTTATGCTGCGACACGAAAAATGTCAACGCAGCAAAACTCATTTTCGAGAGATGTGGAGCTGACTGTTTGAGACTGCAGACATCAATGTCTAAAGAATTGCCAATACACATCGCCTGCGAAAACGGAGACATCAACATGGTGAGATTTATTGCGAAAAACGCAAGCGACACATTCAACACGCAAAACTTCCAAAGCATGACTCCAATAATGATCGCATCCAAGTGCGGCCATCTTGATATAATACAAGCATTCCTTGCTATGGATTTCGTCGATGTTTTAGCGCGTGACAAAGATGGTATGACATGTTTGCATCACGCAGTAGATGCTGGACACATCGAGATCGTCGAAGAATTATCATGGGCAAACAAAGAGATTGTTAACGCACAGGATAACTACGGAATGACTCCACTCCACATTGCCTGCGAAATCGGCGACGTCGAGATGGTCGACGTCTTTTTGGAGTTGGATTACATCAACGCTGATCTTACAGACAAAGATGGAAAACTTGCAAAGGAATTAACAGATGATACGGAAATCCAGGAACTTTTCGCCAAGTACGGAAAGAGAGTTGCTGAAAGAATATAATGTTTTTTTAAATAAATTTTGTATTTTTAATTCATTCTATTTCGGGATGTGCCAATTGACTGCTTTATAGGGATTTCATAGGAAGACGCACTTTAAAACAAAGATAAAAAATATGAAAGTATATTATAAAACCATATTTTTATTTCTATAGAGTTATTTCAAATATGAGAATCAAATTACAAAGCTTTCATCAACTACACGAATTCTTTTATATATAAAGTTGAAAATCACATGATTTCCTTAGTATCTTCTCTTTATCATATAGAATCCGCATTCTGCAAGATGAGATAATATAATTTTTGTCACGTAAAAATATACATGTCAAATTATTTCCACTTTTGAAGAATTTCTAATATTGTTTAGTTACATATCATTAGAAATAGTTGTAATTTGATAAAATTTTTATCGTTAAAACAGACGTTTAAAAATTACAGAAATGAAATCAGGAAGAAGGGTGCAGCAATATCAGGAAGAGGAGGAAGAGGTGCAAGAAGGCTATGAAGAAGAGGAAGAAATCGACCCAGCAAATGGTGACGAAAAAGATAGAATTATTGCACGCCAAAGAAAAAATATTCAAGAAATGAGAAAGAACTTTGTTCAAACTATTGACTCTATGAGAGCTCAGTTGAATGATCTTATCGAGAACTCAACACAAATCCAAATGGAGATGTTGGATAGGATTAAAGAATTAAAAGCAGAGTTGGATCAACTTAGAAAGCCAAAAGCACCTAAGAAGGATGTACAGCAATCATATGTTCCTAAGGGAGCTAAAAACGTAAGGCAGTCAGAGGTTAGAAGCTCGTTGTATGATGATGGACCAAAGCATCCAAGAAAACTTGCTCCACAGTCAGCATCAAATACTGGTCGCGCTAGAGCTTCAAACTATTAAATATAATCTTGTTACTTTTCAACGTAAATAGATGCAAATTGTTTATAACCATATTCAAATATAGTACTTATCAGTCTATTTTTTCATCAGCTAGACTATATGACTCAATCTCTAAACCACAAACTGAATATATTATTTTTGAAATATCAATGAATTTTATAGAAAGCTCATTCATCATTGTATATTGTTCTTTTTGCCGATATGGAAGAGTAATATACAATATGAACTAATTTTTTATTAATAATAAAACATTATGCATAATCATGAGCGAAACAGCCTGAAAGATATCTCAGATGTATTTGGTAGTAGTTTTCTTTAATATGTCTTATGTGAAACATCTTAAATATTGATAAAATTAATCAAAAGATGATATTATAAAATTTTTGTCACATAAATAAAAATTGATGTCAAAAATGAAATTGCTCCATAATCGGTAATTAAAATAGTGATAAATGATTAAAAATGAATTTTGATGATTTTGACATATTTAATTTTTTGACATATTTAATTTTTTGTCATATATGAACTTTACATTGTCAAAAATCGAAACAGTTCCAAAATTTAAAAAAATATGTGCAATAGAATGATAAAAACCAAAATATGAAGTTTGATGATTTTTGGCGGGGAAATGAAAATTTATAAACTGCAACAAAAAAACCGCGAAATGGAGAAAGAGCTTCTTCGCCTTCAGAAGAGGAACAAAGAGCTCGAGAAGAAGGCGGTGGACTTAGAAACGACTCTTGGTGAGTATATTTCCAAAGAAGACTCGATTCTTTCTTCGCTTATTGAAACATATTCGTTAAGTCCGGAAACAACGCTAGAAACTCTCTCTACAAGCATCGGAAATCTCCTCAGCTCGTCTTCTTGTGGTCTCAATTCGTCATTTAACTCAATTAACGATAATTCGAATAATTATTATTCACCGACAGCAACAAGAACCATTTCTTCAGGAGTGTCTTACAGCAGCTCAGACTCGCAAATCGTTGAGTTGAAAAAGGAAATATTAAGGCTTCGTCAAGAAAATCAAAAATTGCAGCAAGAAAACGAACATTTCGGCCACCAATACAACTCCCTGAAGTCGAAGTATGAGTTTTTGAAGTCAGAATCGCGTAAAAATCTTAATAATCCTAAAAACGTTTCTCTCGCTTCCCAGGCCCAAATCGAAGAATTACAGAAGCTCACCGCCGATTCGAGCAATAAAATCAAGAAACAACGCGAAAAAATTAGAAATCTAAATAATGCTTATTCTGTGGCTTCTGCTGCACTTAGGGACTCACAGTCATCACGAGATGAACTAATTGCACAGAACCAAGAACTTCGACATAAATTAAATTCGATTACTACTGATAAATCTCAAATAAATTCGAATATTCAGCCAAGTTACGTAGAAAACCAATTAAAGCTGCTGATGCCACAGATTATCGAACAAGTGTCTTTATCATCAAATGATCTTCAAAAAGAATGCGAAATTCGAGATAAAATTGTAAATCTTCTTTACAAGCAAATTGCGATGGTTGATACACTTACAGACCGCTTAGAAAGGTCAGAACAGCTGCGAAATGAGCTTCAACATGAAATTCAAGCAAAAGATCAAATTTTGCAAAATATCGAAAAATTCAGCAAAAAGCAAATTAACAGTCAAGACATGATTATATCTGAACTTGTTAATCAAGTCTCGATATCGAATTTACAAAATACTGAAATTAAGCAAATAAACGAAATTTTTAATTCGCAAGGAAAAGCATTTGACAAGCTTAACAAAGCGTTTAGAATAGCTATCGATCAGATTAAGCCAGAATTACCGCAGAATACAGACAATTATCATCAGGTTCCAAATTCAGAACTCTTATTCTACTTAAAATCGATTAACAGATTCGTGAGGTCATTCCTTGAAAGCAACAATGTCCAGGAATGCATAATTGGCCATCAAATACAGTCTAACATCAAAGCAACGTTAATTCAAGATTCAAAAATCATCGATAAATACATTATGGACAATGCAAAGTCATTGATCGAAGACACGCCAATATACAATTCTTTGTTCAATTCCCTTGATCCTGTAAACCTTCAGGGAGCACTTTTGGATTATCTCGAAAATGTTGACGACAAAAACATCTCAAGTGCTGTCGAAGCAGCTTGCACATCGAATATGATCCTCAGGAAATACTCAGAATGCATGAAAGAGCAATGCCAGATTTTGGCCGACGAATTACAGAAAATGAAGCGACAAGTTTCAAAATTGAGTGTCGATTCATCAACAAATGAACAACTTCTAAATGATTCTCAGTCATATTATCAAAAATCTCAACAAGAAAATCAAGAATTAACATCAAAACTAGAAAGAATGAATAATATGATTGATAAATGCTTGGATTCCGGTGCAACTCTTCCAAATGCATTATTGATGCTACGCAATGGCCAAGATTTCGATGAAAATAATTTGAATGAAGCTGATTATATTGAATCAACTCATGCAAACAGTAAATTAGTTGAAGAACTTGTTAATCAACAAATTGCAGCCTATCAAGCAAGATCTGACAGGAAAATCAAGAAATTGATGATTGCGCTCAAGAAATGTTCAACAGAACTTTCTCTGACTAAGGAGGATAATGATAAGAAGCAGGAAGCTATTTCAGACCTTGAAGACACCATTTTTGACTTGAATTCGAGACTTGAAAAACTATCTAAAGACACAGACGAAGAATTAAGCAATGCAAATGAAATCCTTGAAAAGACAAAGGAAGATTACGAACAGCAGATCAGCAAACTCAACTCAGAATACGAAAATCAAATAAATGAAATTAATAATTTGTTAATACAAACGCAAAAGGCCAACGATGACGAATTAAATGATATCACACATTCATATGAGAAGCAAATCAAAGCTCTCAAGGCCGATTTAGCACAGCACGACACAGAATCAGAATCAATTAGGCGCCGCTACGAGCCAATCGTTGAAGAATTGAACGACAAGCTCTCCCAGACTATACAAAGCGAACTGTCGCTCAAATCTCAAGTAAAAGAGCTCCAAGCGAAACTTTCGAATGCGCAAAATCAAATTACGAATTTCGAACTTTCCGCGAAGCTAAATGAAGTTAAACACAAGGATGACATAGAAAGAATCAAGCGGGAGACGTCGCTCAACAATTCCAAGCTCCAGGCGCAGATATTGGCAGTAGAAGACAAGCACAAATCGGAAATGGAGAAGATAAAATCTTTGCATGAGATTGAAAAAATTAAATTGTTAGAAAACGCAGCCAAACCATTCGCATCGACAATGGGCATGGAAGGTATGGACGATAACGTGATTTTGAACGCCGCAGCTAAAGAAGTTGAAAATTATAGAAAGATGAGCGGACAATTTTCATCTGCTATTACAGAAATTTCTGAATTGAGGACTCTGTTGAATCTATCGTCTGATAAATCAGCTAAAGAAGCCGTAAGCGAAATAATTAATCGCGCCAAAGAAGTTGAAGCTCAGAACCAGACATTGTCACAGCTCAACAGTGAGAGCCACACAGCTGTTATAACTGCAAGGGTTTTGAAAGATTCCGATAAAAGACTTAAAGATTGGGAAAGTTGGGCTAGGAAGCTTTTCTTTGTTGTAAATGACAGCCCAGCAACAACCAAATCTGTTGGTGAAGTCAGGAGATCCCTAGAAGAAGCTTTAATTGCATCTTCGACTGATCGACAGACAATAAACAAGTTATCGAGCTTGCGCACACAGAAATCACTGCTTATACATGGCTGCTTAAACAAGGCCAAGAGAAAATATAATGGTAGCGATTGGACTCCTTTGATTGCGCTTTCTGTCTTCATAAGGAGAGTAGAGAGACTGTCAGGGAACATATCAACGCCACTCACTGTCCCAAAGAATGACGTCCGTGAAAAGAATTGGGCAATTGTTAGTACAAATTAGATTGTTATAAAATTTTTGTTTATCAAATAACTCGTTTTTCATATAATTAGACTCCATTATTTGATAATTAAATTATTTTATATTCAAAAAAACACTTGACGTTCAAATAAAATGTCTTGAAATAAAATTTGTCGCGATGGATAAATTTAAATAAATGAATTTGTATTTATATCGTGTTTAATTCATTTATTATGTTGTCGTAATGATGTTGTCTTCTTAGATTGAATTTATTTCTTAGATCGGTCGTGGAATGATTTTTATGACCCAGTAGAAGGTGTATCGTTTGCTTCTGGTCAAAAAAATGATCTAATAGAAAAAACAGATTCATATTATATTGTATTATGTTCTTTTGTTGAATTAAAGAATAGGGCTGCTAAACTAGAGCCAACATTATCAAGTTCGTGTACTCTTTTTGAAGATTGCATCTTTGATTCAGTCTCAAATGATGGTTTAGATGGTGCAGGTGCAATATCTTATTTGGGTGAAGGACAATGTGTACAAAACAGAATATGCAGTTATCGTTCATGTATTCCAACAACTGGGAATACTTTCAGATCTGGTGTTTATTGTTTTGTTGCTGTTTCAAAATATGCGGAAAAGAAGAATAAAATTATCGATTCTGTCATCACAGAGAGTTTAAATTCTTCATTTAGTTCGATGTTTAATTTGAATTTTATATTTGGAAATCAAACTATTGAGAAATGCAACATCACTAATTCTAAGCTCAGTCATGGATGTTTATACGAACTTAACAAATTTCATGAAGACTGTAATGTTTATTTTTGTTCCTTCATAAATAACACAGGGCAAGTTTATGGAGGTAGTCATATCTTTAGCGATAAAACTGTATACATATTAAAATGCAATTTTCTAAAAAATATAGGAATTAACTTACGTATAATCAATTTAGAAGACCCCAATTTATCAATTCGTGATTGTTCTATATATCAAAATGGTGCATCATACATTTTTTATGCAACAATAGCACCTCAATTTATTTCGATAGATCATTGTTTTATTGGAATTTCTTACGATGATACCAGTGATTCTTACATATACTTCATGAACAAAAAAACATATAATCCTAGTGCCGACTCCGTAAAAAACATAAATAATGAAATCAAAGTTTTCTTCACAAATGAACTATCATTTTTAAATACTGCGATTTGCCATGGAGAATCAAACTGCGAAGTTCGCGTTTTATCCGTCATCAAGTACAAAAATGTACATAAATATGCAAATATTGCTATTGCAGGCATACCTTTCTTAAAAACTGTTTAAAAAAGCATATCAAATTTGAATTATTAAAAATTTATCAGATAACATACGAGTTTAGAGTAAAAATGAACATATAATAAAATATTAATAATTTCTAGGATATGAAATCATTTTGATGTGTTTTGACATGTAAATAATTTTACTTGACAAGTTTAATGTTTCTGATTCTTTCTTCTTTTGTTTCCTCGACGATTGACGAATGCGTTGCTCCGCGTGAGTACAACATTCTCGATGTTCCAGGAAAGACATTCAAGCTTAAGTATGTCTCCATTCTCACTCGTCACGGTGCAAGATCTCCACTTGACCCATTCCTCGAGAGAGAGAAGCGTGGAGCATGGCGCTGTGATGCTGAGGATGCACAAGCTACACATGTCGAATCAAATCCGCTTGTTAGACCTCGCCGCATTAAATCGATTTTGGATCACAGATTCGCAGAGTATCCACCGAATTGCAAGCTCGGTGACTTAATCATCGATGGTATGAACCAACACAGACTTTTAGGACAAAAATTACGTGAATATTATTACGAAAAATTGCATTTCATTCCAGAATACTACGATCCAACAGTTATTTACGCCCGCTGCACAGCATATGACCGCACATTCCGCAGCGCAATCTCATTCCTCTCAGGTCTCTACGAGCCAGCAGATCCGAATGAAGTTGCTGAAATCACAATGGGCTCCCCTTCTCTCGACTCCCTTAGACCAAAGAAGGACTTCTGCCAGGATTTCAAGGACTTAGCTGCTAAATATTTCAATTCTCAAGATTTCATTAATATTTATATGAAGACACTAGGCGAAATTAAGCCAGTTATTGATTATCTCAACGTGACAGATACATCATTCTCAAAGATAGATAAGGTTTGCGATTGGGTTACAACAATGTTTTGCAATGAACAATATATGCCTTCGGAGATCACATCAGATATGATCACCACATGCCGCAGATTCCAGGGCACAATGCTTTACGGACTCTACGGAAGCGACAACGCAACTCGTGGCGTTGCATTTTCTTATGGTATGAGAGAAGTCCTTTCTCACATGGATTCATACCTCAATGGAGAGTCCACACACAAGTTTGTTCTCCTTTCTGCTCATGACTCAACCGTTGCTGCTCTTTTGTCAACACTTGGATATTCTCATGAGTTTATTCCACCGCTTGCCTCTCATGTCGCTTTAGAAGTCTACTCAGAGGAAGCTACAGGTGAGCTTTACATCAGATTTGTTTTCAACGGACAGCCTGTTAAGCTCCTTTTGATGGATAACCAGGAACTTGTTAAACTCGACAGCTTCAGACACATGATAGATCCACTTATTAACTATTGCAGAGAAATGCCATAAAAAGTTCTATTATTTGAAATTATATTTTTTTATTCTTCAACAGTTTTCGAAAACATCATTTCATGGTATATATGTATAGCCTAGCTATATTATATTGATTTCATTGAACCAAATTGGCTAAAACTTTAAGATTAATATTTAAACAAGATCGAATTAAATTTATAATTGCGATATTGAAGATTTTTGGCTATAATTAGTTAATAAACTATTTCTATGATATTTTGTAAAATTATAATCGTATAAATCGTTTGTTTCTCAAAGGATATTGAAAGAAGTGTTTCAACTCGCTTTCTGGTTTTGTGATAGGATTTGAGATCTCAAAGTTATAAAGTATCATTTTTATGTCCATCTGATTAATATATGTAAGTTTCAGTTT